>PNEQ01008096.1:0-128990 GCA_003012365.1 Medauroidea extradentata
TCTGAATTGAGTTGTTAAAAATACAATATTAAACCTCATAACGTTTCGTACTCTAAAATCAACTCAATATAGACCTGCAGATCTTTATCTCCGATTCAGTTAGTTAAATTAATTTTTCAGCAATACAAATACTGAAATGAGTGAATAGGGTATAGGAAATTTCACGAATTGATTTCATGACAATAATTAATTTATTTACATTAGAGTACACCTTTTTTTAATTGTTCTCAGTTTCTCTGGAGTATCGTCTTAGATTTTATGCCAAAATCAAATGTGCAAGAAAACAAGTACCAAATCCCCAGTTACTTGAGCGATGTACATCTGTTTCACTGAAGTATTAGCCATTGAACAGACATGCATGTTTGGCGTTTGCTGAGTATTGTGGTGTTAAAGTCTAAAGGTCGTTGCACCGCGAAATAAATTTCCCAGCCCCTATGAATGACATATGGCGATATTAGCATAAATATGTTATGATAAACCTGTAATAATTCAATAAGTTTATCATATAGATTGAATTTCTCAGTTTGCGTGCATGCTACAAAAAAAAAAAAGTAAAATATGAGGCAGGAAAACACGGAGAAACCATTCACGCAAACTAGATATTTCAATAGATTAATTCTTTTACCAAAATTAATTTCTACACAAGAGTACATTTTTGGTTCTCTTTTAAAGAGTTTTGTTTATTACTCAAATGGTGTCGCTCGTTTTGCATTTTCTGGTAATTTTTACGGAATAAATGGCGATTTTTCGACTTCAGGGTTACTTCAAGTCCAAAGTTTTCAAGGAAATCCCTCCAATAAACAGAGATGATTTGAAGGAGTGCATTCGCTCAGATACATTCAAATGTAAATATAATGAAAATAAATTTCGCGGTATTTACTGTTTCAAGTTAGTAGTTCATTACAACGCATTTAAAAATTATATTTTGTCCTGTAATTTGTAATAAAACAAATTATTTTTTCAAAATTTTACCTCTGCATTTCTCTCTCTCTCGCCAAGCCCGTAAATTTTCCCCTCTATTTTTCTTCCGTCGAGTCGAAAGGAATAGAAATTTTTTTTTCTTTTTTTGCGACAAGCGCCTGTCTTCTGGTTTATGAAAAAACACCATGTCAACATATAACGCACAAGCAAGACAGTAAACGGGTTTTCACGGAAGCAGGCTATGCCCGAGCACGTTCTCTTCTTTACCGGCTACGGCTTACTACACTTACCTCTCCCCCCCCCCCCAAACCATTTCCACAACCGACCACACACTATGCCTCCAGACAGCACTGACATTACAAACGGACTTTGCTCCGCACACCCATTCAAGACTAATGATGTGGCTTACCTCCCAAGGGGCAAGCTACTGCACGAACGAGGGATGAAAACGACATGTGTCCAAGACACTATGTCGAGATTTTTCAGTTTTTTCGCATTATCGTTTCCCTGATTGCAATTTAACAATTACAGATTATATAAACGTGTTGATATGCATATTTAACACCGTAAATTCACGGCTCGTTATAATTTTCCGGAAAATACATACCATGTAATTATACCAGGCTTCTTTCAATAAAAAATTTTTACGACTATGAATGTTTTTAACAACTGTCACAAAACCAAGTGTAAGAAGTGTTTTCAAATAAAGCACCTCAAATGACAGTAAGTGAGACATTAATATTCTGAAACAAAATTGTGAAAATCTGTTTTAGTATCGCTGTTAGTAAGAGAATGAAATTAGCCTTGAAGTAAATAGGGTTAATGCGGGTGGCATAGCGCGCCTGAAACACTGGAGTGGCCTCTTAAGTTTCAAGAGTTGACACATTATGTAACTAGAGAATTACAAAGTTAAAGATAGTAATAACAGTAACAAACATTAATTACTGTATGTAAGATATGATTAATGACAAACCACTTGTACACAGGATACGAAACACTCAGCAATTGTACACAATTTAGAAAACTCTGATTTACCAAACCAAAACAAGATAAATATGATAATACGAATCTGATACATACTACATGCTAAGGAAACTCAGTTGCATTAAGACTGGGTATGGTTACCAATAAATATTGTCATAACTGAAAAAAAATAATAATAATAGCAACTGTTAAATTTAATTATTACTTGCAATATATATTTTCTATGATCTGAGATTCATTATAAGCAAATCCTATACAGTTAACTCCCAATCACAGTGTTAATTGGGACCAGAGAACATATGAATGAGTGAATTTGTACTGAAAACTTGGATAGTCAAATTCATTAATTTTTACTGTCAATGGAACAAAGACAGAAGCAAATATTGCTTTGCTAATCAATTAATAAGACAACATTAACACACATCAATTGCATGTAGGTGTCCCTGAATTTCAATGCAATAACATGAAAAACAAAAAAATTAACTATATAAATCCATTAAGAAATATAGCAGTGTACGCAACATTACTAAACAGCAGACCGCATAACTATGGCCACCCTTGGAAAGGAAATAACAGAGTTACGTTGCCCCAGCTGTCGACAAAGCTCTGACAAAGAACAGTATTTTCTCTCTGAGCTAGCCATTTGGGTATTTGGATGGTTTAGTGAAGAGGGTGGGTGAAGTAGCACATTCAGCACCTTCTTTGTCAACGTAGTAGTAAATGTTACCTATGGATTGATGAATAATTAGTTCAAACACTGTGCAGCTCAAGTTGTAAGTTGTATTTTATTCTTTATTTCAGTAAAAAAAAAATTGAAATTATTAGATACCAGTGAACAAAAATACATCAGCTGAAACAATATAATACACAAACTGAATGTTTCCACATTAGGAATTTGCTTTGTTTTTGCTAGTAATATATATTTTTCAAGCTCAAACTGCTGATTTCCTCTTTGTTAACAGAGGAGGGAAAGATTATTATCTCACAGCCAAACCATCATGCCAAAGACCTTTATCCACACTACACATTGACATCATTATCTGGCAGCGAAAGTGTCCGAAAGAGAGATGTAGCTGTAGAATTACATCACTGCATAGTTGCAAGCAAAAGTCATTAAAGTATTGGCATATAGGTGCAGCAGCTAATTCAGCTGGGCCCTTACCCCCATCCTACCAAACCATCACTCTCTGTGCATGCATACATTGTTTTACATACAGTCAGCCTGCCATATCTGCAGACTTCGCTTAAAAGATTAATATGAAATGCTTAAGAATATGTATATTTCCACGCGCCACGCCAATTTTGCCACACAGACTACTAGCACGTCACTAGCCACCACATATGTGCAAGAGCTAAATTTTTTACATGTTTGTCCATGTCGTTTTCTGTTGAAAGACCTTTGTTGTTTTCTCTCAGAAGTCCTGCACATAACTGTTGACGTGTGTTGTCAGAATCGGACTCTTCCGACATCAACTAACCTTCTGCTGTAGGAAGTTGGTTAAACCTTGTCTTTACTATCAATGTTCACTGTGTTGTAAAATTTTTCACTGGCAGACATGTTAGCATATTCTGGGTTGAGTTATCAACAGAGGTTCAGTGGAAAAGCCAGCTCAATTTACAGTGAGCCTATGGGTCAGCTGGCTCGACCAGTCACAGGAGACCACTCCTGATTGGCTGTGATGAAGGTCAATCAGGGGAACATTTTATTTTTATTGGTTGGAAGTATCTCAAACTAAATAGTACTACTTATTTCTTTTATTTCTAGGCCTTTCCCTGACTGGCCAAAATCCGCAGCCAATGAGAAATGAGCTGCTCTGATTGGTCTTCCCCACAGCCAATCAGGAGTGGTTTCCTGTGATTGGTCGAGCAAGCTAACCTAAATGTACACTATGAATTGAGATGGCCTTTTCACTGGACTTCTGTTGATAACTCAACCCTGAAGATGCCTGCTGGAATGTGAGGTGAAACATCGGTACACTCCATCATTACGATGCAGCTCAACCCCGAATGCTAAGATATTAATATCAAGAATAGTCGCGAAAGACTGCAAACATATTTAAACACTGTCTTCATCTCTAATCACAGTGGCGTTAAAAATAATTGTGGGAAGTTAAATTTAATGTAATCAGTAGCGCTGTGTTAGAAGGAAAACAAACTTAGTCTTTGGTGTAAAAAAATTGCACCAAATTAATGTTAGAGAATCAGTGGTGCCATGTTAAAAATGAAAGAAACTTTGTTTTTATTATTCATGTTTACAATAGTGTGAAATTTTTCATTTGACACACATTATGAAAATCAGGCCAAGTTAACTTTAGTGTAATCTGTGGCGCTGTGTTGAAAAGGTTACAAACTTTTTACTTACTATCTATGTTTACAGTTGTGGAAAATTTTTCATTGAAATACGTTTGAAAAAATGTGCCAAGTTTATTTTAAAGTAATCAGTAGCACCATATTAAGAAGGAAAAAGTTCATATCTCCAAGTACTGTCAAAATATTTAATGTTTATGTTTGTAATCCATTTCTTTTGTGTAATTTAATGAATGTCTTAGGCCGTGTACACGCTTGCAAGCTGAGCGGATTGAAAATTTTCAAATTGTTGGTAAGCCACTTGCAATGTGTTAGAGATAAAATTGGTTTCAATGAACCTCCAATAATCCACTGGACAGATAAACCAACAAGGAGTCTACAACGAGCAGATGGTAGCTACTTTTAGAACAGAGAAGGTCAGACTAATCTCTGGATCCCTTAGTGTTTGTAAAAAATTGGCTTTCTTCAGCTCGTCGCTAGCAACTCGCGAGCCGTTTGTTAGGTGATCATATTTCGCTTTGGACAGGGAACACACCAGCAAGCATGCTGCTCGTCAGAAGTCTGGGTTTCGAAACAGTGTTTTTGATGAGCTTGTTGGTTTAACATAGACATTTTGCACATGTCTGAAGTGTTTTTTTCTTTTCGTACATTGGAGCAATGAGCACATGCGGACTAGTTTCATAAAAATATAATTTAAGAACACACTGAAAAGTATTCATTTTTTTATGGTTAACATTAAGAAAAAACGTGGCAGCAATGAAATCGATGAAGAATTATTTTGATAATAATCACATGTTCTCGAAAAACCATGTGTACTTTACATATACTTTCATTACTTGTAGCAACTTCTTAACGCCACATATGTTTAATAAATGGATTTATGCGTACAAATTTTCATTTGAGAAATTATTTATCTCATTCCATCCTATTTTAATATTTGGATTTATGAATATTTAAGAATTGCATTGTGTAACTTTTCACATTGTTGTTTGGTGTTCCACAAATTATTTCAGAGAAAATACGGCTAGCATATAAAAAAGCAACAAGTGCTTTTTTAGTGCCATACTTCTCTAGTGTTCTGTGGTCTCTTGAGTTCACTTCAATCTTTGGAAGACACCATATTGGTTCCGACAAGTGAAATGCTTAAGAGCAACTTGGGAGCTGAAAGAGCACAAAAAGGTTATTGGTCATTGCCAAGTAAAACAAACTTAATATACGTGGTGAACGAGTCAAAATAAAAAATATGTAGGTTGGAAATCCTGATTAAAGTTATAGTTAATATTCACTAATAGTGGCGAGAATGTACATGCATGTGGATGCAGTTTGTCATTACTTTTGCACTATGGGGGCACCTAATAGTAATGGACTGTGGAAACATTTTCAAATATTGATATTTTTAAAAAATACAGTATGAAAATAACACAAAAAAATTTATAAGGTAACAGCAATTATTGAAGGAAGTTTGGCATAGATCTTTCAATCTTGGACAATAATTTTGTATACAATGTTTTTTCTATCTATCATAACTTCTACAGACTAAATGTTTAAAACTAAAAAAGTCACTTTACTTTTATTTTGCAAGTATGTATAGCCGAAAATTTACATGGGTTACAAAAAGTAAATAACTAAAAATTTGTGGCAAATCTAAAACATCGAGCGAGCAGCTACAAAATTATACAAAAAGGGTCATAAGGCATCCCAAAAATACTCATTGGTCAATGGCAACATCAGCCACATTCGTAATTGTGAGAATACTATTATACTCGTATTTCCCAAAATTAATGTTACATTTTTACTCTTAATATATATATATACATATATATATATATATATATATATCACCATCATAAGGTGTCGAAACAGAGGTCCCAAAACCCAAGTTCCACAAACTTGTGAGAACACATCACTGACACATTTGTTTCTAAACTACTAAACTTATGATTTCTATAGCTGAATGTCAAGTTGAATCTACGAACACTGAATCAGGAAGATTTTATTGCCTAAGAAAATAGTTTTGTCAACTTGACTGTATATTATGTCAGCAAACAAAACCTTTTTGTTGGGTCAATGAAATCATCCTGATAAACAAATTATATCCATACCTAGAAAATAAGTACACTTTTAATAAAAAAATAACCAACCTACAGTAGTTCTCCAATCATCAAAATTGTTTTTGTTGCTGGATCACTACTTTGTGTTATCATGTTTATCCACAGTAATTGTGATATTTGTGTTCATCTGCTTTTTATAGGTGTTTTATCTGTGTTATCTAGTGTCATTAGTAACCCATGTCTTTGTTCTCATATATATTATTTTGTAGAGGTAATTAACTTTAGTCTCACTTCTTTGTCACTTGATGACATGATTGTTTCTGCACCAGAACATGTGTATTTTTTCATTATGTAATTATAAGCACCAACTTCACATTTTTTTATACAAAGAAACACATATCACTAACTAAACAACTACAAAAAACACTTCAGCAGAAGGTTTTACTATGTGGTTTGGTAATCATGTAGGAAATTATTTCACCCAAAACACTGAGTCTGACTGTTTCATCCATAACACAGAAATTCAGTAATGCCAAACTGTACCTGTTGAGTGACATGAATCTATAATTTTTTGTCTTTTATAAAGATACACTACAATTGAAATTATTTTGAAACTTAAAAAATTAATCCTATTGCTCAATGTAGTACTTATGAGATTAGATTAATGAGGTAAAAATAAGACAGTCATAGCTACAAAAATTATTGGTATACTCCATTTAATATAAGTTTGGATAAATCTGAAAGCAACTTATGGGCAATAATTTATAATGTTTTGTTATTTGTGTCACTACACGAGAGTAACTTTGCAGTACAAATGCTAAAATGGACATTTCAAGTTCATTTTAGATCTAAAAAGGTCTTGCATTATGCAACAAATTACAAAATACTAAAAAAGTATTGCCCATAAGTTGCTGTCAAATTTATCCAAAGTTATATGAAACAGAGTATACAGCAGTAGTTATGGCAGACCTTGTACAAGATAGTAAGAGCTATAGTACTGTGAATTTGGTTTCAATAAGAAATTCTATTTAAGTATCTAAACATGTCCTGTCAGTTGTCAATTGTATCTACATCAAATTTTAATTAATTTGTGTGCTCCTAAGTTGAAAAATTATCCACCTATTGGATTACCTGAGTGATTTAACTTATCTTCAGAGAGCCAACAAATTTTTTTTGCATATCGAGGGTTTAGCAGTAAAACTACCCAAGTCCATTTTCAGTAACTTTCGGAAAACCTTTGCCAAAATTAACCAAACCATTCTACAAAGCTGAAAATAAGAGTACTTCTATGAGAGAAAAGGTGTCACAACCTGGGTATTATTACCACACATGGAGAGTGACATACACAAAACTTGGCTGCAATATCTCAATTTCGGAGAAAAAAAACTTGGGTAGTTTTACTTCTAAACCCTCAATATATGGAATTTTTATTTTTTTTTTTGGAACTAATGACAGAATTTGGAAAAGAAGAATTTCAGCTAGCAAGAAAAATTGGTGATGCAATAAAAGAAGGCATTCCACATATCACTGTTAAGTAAATGGTAGATTGTCACATTGCAGCCATGGACACGGGTACAAAGTCAATTCTGGTGTCATGTCTGTAATTGGTCAGAAAACCAAGTTGTTTGTGGAGTTAGGAGTAAGTATTGTGCAATGCGAAAAAAATGAAAAACATAACATCGCAAGTAATCACGAAAACTTCTTCAAGAATTTACAGGGGCCTTCTACTGGAATGGAAGCTGACATTATTGTAGAAGCTTTCCAAAGAAGTCAGGAAATGAATTGAATGCTATATCACATAATTACTGGAGAAGAAAGTTAAAAGAACTAGTTAGTACCATATGGAAAATATCCAGTGAAGTGTTATACTAAGGCATCGTATAAACACAAGAAGACATTAGATTGTAAAACTATTATGTCCAATCCACATATAACTAGGTTAGACAATGCTGCCCAGTCTGCAGTTAAATACACCGTGAAGATGGGTAAAACTGTTGACAGCTTTGTTGAATGACTGAGAAATAGCTAAAGACATGTGTTTGTGATGCATGGCTGGTGCAAAAGTTATTTTTGTAACCAAAATGACAACTGTGTTCATGCAGCAAAAACATCCACAATGTTGAAAAATAAATAAATAAAACTATGATGCTCGTTGCCCACTTGTTCTTAAAGCAGCTCACTTAATCTTAATTACCAACTGCACTTGTAACTTGGCAAAAAACTATACGGATATCTTTGGTAACGAAATTCAGCAGAAAATGAGGTTCCTATACACACAGACGTTATGGAGCTGGTCTGAGTTTCTAAAGTAGACCACACTGTCATTACATACTTTGGAAAAAGGCAGCATCGAAAAGCTCTCATGCAACACTGAAAAGGTTAGATTTCGTAGGCTGTAATAACATGCTTCAACAAAGTGCTGCTTATTTTGTGCTTCTTCGGCAGGTGTAGCCAAGAAAACGCAGTTAGGGAAGAGTGAGTAATCACAGAACATTGCTAACTATAGAGATTTACACCAGAATCTTGACATATAGGACTCCAGAATGGAAACTCAAAAGGAACACTTCTAAAATAATCTGGAGGTTAGCAAAGAAAAACAGAAAATGTCAGAAAAACTAATACATTGACAGTCTGAAAACAGCCAATGGTGGAAAGACAGAAAAATTGTCTTATTGCATCAAATCTTTGTGTAGTTTGCTGGAAGATATTTACATCTTGTACAAACCTTATACAGATAGTACGTACTCTACTTCGAGCATAATTCCACAGCAGCCACAGAGTAAGGAAGGTTTAATGAAGCAAACGTGGTAGAACAATATGAAAGAGTAACATAAAAAAAGTTGAATTGTGTGGACTATTTGTTAACCTTGAACCTTGTTTCTTAGCAACCTTTTCAGGTGGTTTTGCGAGGAATGATGGCATTTTACAAGTATAATGCCCTATGTCAGCAGAAAGTATGACTCCCAAGGTTGCAGCTACACCATTAAAAAATTTTTGTGTAGGAAAGTATTTGAAACAAAAAATATCTCACCATAACTACTACCAGATTCAAGGGCAAATCCACATTACCCAATGAATTTTCTGCGATTTTGTGATCTGGACATAAAAATCAAAATATACTGAAATTTCTGAGATAATAATTTTTGGGACACAGAAATGTCTGTTAACTTGTAATTTTTCTATTTTGGTGCCATGCTTCCTGATGTAGATTCTCGTTGTTGCAGAAGCATGCCTCAAAAAACTCTTTTAGCAGCCACATTAGACATTTTGTGTTTACGTAATTTAAAAACTTTTCCCAAAAAGAAATGCGAAAAAATGTAGCAAATAAAACTTACCAAAACAAATTTGTTTGAACTTCTGTACAACACCTAGTAGTTAGCAGTTCATCAAGGAAAAAAACTGTATTTCATTTGCCCGTTTATATGTCAGTTTTCCAAAACAAGAGGTTTTTGATAATATGATACATTTCAAATCACAAAATCCAGGCTTTTCTGCTTGCTTTGTACTCCACTGGCATGACCTTAACATCCTTAAGTGCTCTTGGACGAAGACTTTTACTAATGACTAACAACCTCACTTTGTGTGTTCTGGCCACGTTGGAACACCCTAACAGTGAGACAATCTTTATTATCTTTCAGTCAACTGTTTGTTTCATCGCCAGTAGAGAGACTAGATTGCATGCAGTGCCAAAATAATGCAGTTTCATTGCATTGTATATTTGTTCAAGTGAGAGATTTTCATCCGAAACTAATTTCTCAAACTCACTAACGAACTTTCCCGTGGCTTCTACATCAGTAGAAAGCTTTTCCCTCTTTAGTTTGTAAGATGAAATGCTATGACATTGATGGAACCTATACAGCCACCCTTCAGAACAGTCACACTTAAACGGCAGGTTGAGTTCATTGTGAAACAATTTAGATTGTTCAATTAACAGTGCACTGGATATGCTGATAGCTTCACTACGACGTAGGCGGAACCACTCTATCAATACACTGTCTAATTCTGCACTTGTACTTAACTGATTAGTTTTAAGATTTTACATGGATTTATTTGACTGGCTATCAGCATTAAACTTGCAGGGCTGTAATTTTTTTGTTTTTTAATGTCATATACTGTAGAACTGCCTATGCCATAACACAAATACAATGATTTCACAGAAGAACAACCGTTGAGATATTTTTTAAGTTTCAACTATACCTTTGACAGACAATACAATCTTTTACCGTTTTTCACTTCAACCAGAACTCACATTCATCCTTTTAGTAGTCATTGTGCAACAACACAAAAACCCCCCAAATTTACATATTTGTGTGAGCAGGTTACGCAGTTGCTTCATCACACGATATCCAACTTTCTGATGGACTACTTTATTACATGAGAGATATGCAGGTCTTAGCGCATGGGGATTTATTTACTCGTCCAGGAATGGCTGGCTTGGAGGGCAACTACGTAACTGCACTGCCCTTATCATTTAGAAGAGGGAGGGTGATAGTCACAGCAAACAGATGCTCTACTGCTCAGCTCTACTGCCAATCTCCGTGGCACAGTGGGTTGGCGTACCGGTTTTCAGTGTGAAGGGTTCTTGGTTTGAGCCCCGGACAAGGCATGGTTGCTTTTAATAAGCAATTTCAACAGAAAAGTTTATATATTTATTCATGTATTCATCTCTAATAACCTCAGCTGCTGATGATGGAAAATAAATTTTAAAATCTTGAAAATTAAACAAAAAATGTTAAAATGGCAGGCAGATGTGTGCTGGATACCTGAATGCCACATGTGTGTCTGTGTGTGTGCATGCATGTGTGCTTGTGCATGCATGCATGTGTGTCTGTGTGTGTGTATCTATGTATATACAAAGCTTATGTGTCCTTTTTGCTTAAGAATGCAAACAGAAAATATAATACTACCTAGACAGCATATCGCGAAAAACACATCTATGGGTGCTGACAATCCTACTTGCACTGTGATGATGAAAGGTTATATTGATTTAACACAATTTCAAAGTGGTATTATTATGAGTTCATGAGTTGAGTCAGAGCATTTAAAGAACACAAAAAAACTTTTAATTTTCTCATTTTACCATTAAGAGTGAAAAACTATACATAAAACCTGATATTAATAACCAGTTTCCAGGATTATCCTTGCGGCATTCTATGTGTTAACTCTGTAAAAAAAAATTTAAACCTTTTTGGAACACAAGAATGTCAACTCTGCTCACGCAAGAATAGATAAACAAGATCATGTAAGAATAAATTACAGTAACAACATTTCAACATCATTTTTCTCATGTTTACCATGCACACCAGCAATATTTTTCTTAATAGTTGTAGGCGGGGGGGAAGGACATACTATAGATGTGAAATGCTGTATTTGTAGGCTAAACCACATGCTGTAATGGTGTTTGTGTGAATTACAAAAAAAATTTTTTTTTTATTATTTTAGTTACTGGAAAATGGACTGTTTTATGATTATCTGTGTTTCCCGAAAATCTGTGCATTGCCGGACATTAACATGGATACTAGGAGTTTATTAAATTACAATAATTCCAGTAATACATATACCTGAAGTGAGGCCATAAACAAATTTGAATAAATGTAATATATTGGCTATAAAAATTTGTTTAAAAGTTACATTGTTTCAGAATTACTTCAACCACTGACAAACCAAGTTAAAACCGTGTAAAAAGTGACATATATCAATGTCAGGAACGTTTAATGTATCTTTCACGACACAGGCTTTAAGAGCTAAAACCCAAACTGAGAATCATAACTAAATCTATGACATAAAGGAAATTGACTTGTCACACTTATGAACACAACCGCTGGGAATTTGTTACATGGAAACTTTCAGTCACTTTATGATGAGTCATGTTTTAAAATGAGTCAAGCAGATGAAAAACTCCTACGTGTGAAGAAAACCCTATGAATACATGGATCATGCACATTGATCAGGGATTCTGCACTAACTAACACTGACCCTATAGTGATATGAGAAGTATTAAACTGGAACTGCCTCACATTAACACCTTAACTACATCTACAAATGTGACAAGTTAATGTTACATGCATATATTTTTATAAGTGCTATTCATGTCCTGGACAGATTCTGTCTCTTCCAAAGTACTGTTACAAGTTTGGGAGCACAAACTTTTCATGTGGGCAGTTCCCATGAGTTCTTTTGGGACAGAGGTCTTATAATTAGAAATAAAAGAGTTAATTTAAGTACTGGATTTAATAGCTCACAGAGCTACGAAATACACAAAACAGTAATCAACTATAACTCTCGGAACACAATTAGTACTGTGACACAGAACATTGACTTTGACAATTAAATCACAAGAATGTTTACGATTAAATAATTAATCACTACAAATCACAATAAAATTCAGTCATATATCCAATCAACAGTTACTCAAATAGTGACAAAGTACAACCTTAACAGTCCTAAGGGAGGATGGCTCACCATGTACAGTGCAACACTTAGAGTGCACCACTGTCTTCACTCTTGAGGTCTTCGGTTCAACCTCAGTTGCGCACCTCCTTCTTCGCCTGTCGACCCGCAGCAGAAATCTTCTTGTCCCACCCAGTACTGCTCCGAAGGTATGTGCTTGTAGCCTTGCAGTAGACTCCGATGTCACCAAGAAGTCTTCCTAACATCACCAAGATGTCGTCACCAGCCTCTCTGCACAAGCTTAGCACCTCCTCCGAGCAAGACCAATAGCGAACTCTCGAAGCACTCCTTCTCTTGAATCACTAGGTACACAGTGTCCTCAAGTAGCCAGTTACTGCCCTCCTTGACACAACACCGTCAGTGTTGTTCTCCACAGCTCACCACCTGTGCAGCACTCCAATACAACACCACAAGTGTTGTTCGTCCTTCCTGCAGCCCGCTGGCCTCACACAGCCTCGACACCAACCACCGCTGCTGTGTTGCCATCCTCGAGTCACCACACCTCGTCAGCTCAGTCGCGCCGACACAACACCAGAGTGTTGTGTGTGTGTCCCTTTTACAGGCTTCTGATTACTCAACCTCGATACCGACCACCACCGCCGCCGTGTTTCCATCCTCGAGTCGCTACACCTCGTCAGCTCCGTAGAAGTTACATCAGCCTCGGGGCCGTCGGGATACCGCCCCCAAGACGCTGGGTTCTCTTCACCTCTGCACCACCCTCAGTGTCTCCTCTCGGCCCAATACTTCTCACGACGTCCATCGTCACCTCAGTGGCAATGCCGTCCCTAAGGGCGCTGCCTCACACTACTCTCGGTCTCACTTCATCTTCATGACTCACTACAAGACTATCACTTCCAGACTAAGACTCCACAAGACTGACTAACTCTTCACTGACTATCACTTCCAGACAAAAAACCTTCCTCCCTCATGACTCCACAAGACTCTCACCTCCCGACTCTTTACTCTCCCACCTCCCGACTGACTCATGTTGCGCAGTACTAAGTCTTTTATACGACCCCTACAGTGACATCAATGGCTGATGAAACATAGTGACCTGTGGTCTAAAAATAGACATTACTTTGGTCGTGCCTGTTAGTAGTCACACATACGCATTGACGTCATCTGGGAATCCCATGACGTCTCTCGGGAGTTGCGACATAGCTCCAAAACCCATGACATCACTGGTTGACTCACAGGGCTGACCACCCAGCATGATGCAATGTGCCTGCTTCCCGGCTAACACACAAAAGTACAATGCATTACCATTTAATTCAAGAGCAACAAAATTGGTTTGATCATTAAACATTTGAACTTGGAACCATACTAAAATCCCTTCTATCCTGATGAACATGCCACTAAAAACAGTGATACATACAAAACAATACAATAAAAATTATATTTTCTTCTCATTTATGAAACTGCGTGTAATTCACTCCCTTATTTATTGATTACTACAGAGAGCTTAAATCAGCAGTATTTCATAGTATTTCAGTACATTTACAGTCTACAAGAGAAAATTATTAGATTGGTTGAAGGTGTCTAGTTTTTTGTACCTTTCACGCCAACCTCTTAGTTTACGAAAATCTTTAAACCGTGTCGTAAGGTGGTTGCTGAAATCTGCAACCTACCCTTACCTGAAGAGATCCAAGAAGATCCCAACACGAGTACGTCATTCTTATCCTTGGACGGGCCTTACGGTTTAGGATACAAATTGGGATTTCCAATTGCTATATTCCCACCGTAGCGGGCGCTGTATCGTGCGGAGCACACACATCCTAAAGACACACTCTTGAACATAACAGATACCAGCTATTGGTCTCCGACCGATTCTCACCTCTAACGGGGGTGGTTTCCGAATTTGAAGTTCCCGAATACGGACAGGGGATTGGAAAGTCGCTGGTCTTCCTGTCTCGTATTGTAATGTCACGTTCGTTTCGACTTCAGAGTGTTCTACGTCTCATAGACTCATCAGGTGTGCAATTTAGCACACTACGATATGTGACTGATCTCAAAATAACAGAGGTACACTGTTTCTTGTTAAACTGTGTTTCTTGGCGGTATGTAATCGAAGGTGTCAAGTTTCTTGTACCTTTCACGCCAACCTCTAAGTTTACGAAAATCTGTAAACAGTGTCGTAAGGTGGTTGCTGAAATCTGCAACCTACCGTTACCTGAAGAGATCCAAGAAGATCGAAACACGAGTACGTCATTCTTATCCTTGGACGGGCCTTACAGTTTAGGATACGAATTGGGATTTCCAATTGCTATATTCCCACCGTAGCGGGTGGTGTATCGTGCGGAGCACACACGTCCTAAAGACACACTCTTGAACATGACAGATACCAGCTATTGGTCTCTGACCGATTCTCACCTCTAACAGGGGTGGTTTCCGAAGTTGAAGTTCCCGAATACGGACAGGGGATTGGAAAGTCGCTGGTCTTCCTGTCTCGTATTGTAATGTCATGTTCGTTTCGACTTCAGAGAGTTCTACGTCTCATAGTCTCATCAGGTGTGCAATTTAACACTTAGAGGTTGGCGTGAAAGGTACAAGAAATTTGACACCTTCGATTACATACCGCCAAGAAACACAGTTTATTAGATTGGTGTTCTTGTTTTCTTAATTTTGCTACACACATGTTTGCTGAAAAACTTTTGAAACATTATGAAATTTACAAAAGTTACAATAAATAAGGACACATTTTCGTAGCGCATTTAACAATATTGTATTCAATAATTTAATACATGGGATGTATTACATTGCCGTAATTCTTTTGATCAAAGAACTGCAGTTTTAGAGCAGCTGTTTTTTTATGAAAATAAGCAATTTTTATTTTAATAATATATGTTTTAGATTCTCTTATTGATAAACACAGATAGCAAAAAAGATAATTAATGCAGGATGTATAAGCAGGTCAAGGAAACAAGCATAATGTTTAAATCTAAGTCACAACCATCATGCAAGAGAGCACTAGCATGGCACTGAAAAGCAAATGATAAACCTATCTGGCTCATTACTGTAATGAAAGTGACCTTCTTTAGCAACTTGAAGCAATATGACCTGTCTGTATCATAGAAGCTAATTTTCGACTGGGAGTCCTAAGAAACATTTGCAACATTATTATATCATAACATGCGGGGAAAAAAAATACAGAATGAGTAGTATAATTTCATGTGACCCTTACTCACACGACCATTTCATAACTTCATATGCAAAGAGTAACAAATGTTTGTTACCCCAGGGAGTGAAAAATTTTTTATTGATAATTATTTATTAAGTAACTTGATTTAATCACTTAATGGCTGGATTGCCACCATCTTAAGAAAGGAACTAATGATCATAAGAGGAAAGATGCAAGTAGCTCTATAAAATTACATTAGTTAATGTACTCTGTTCCAAACAAAGTTTTTAAAGACTGCAAGTTCTGATGCTGAGAATAACAGGCAGAATAGAAAAAAAAATGAGTTCTTCTGATACGTAGGTTTTAATAGTTGATTCAAAAGCCCAACTCCAGGTGTAATTTATCTTTCATTAAGTACAGCAAATTAATAGGAACCATTCAATATGCCCCCAGAAATATTATTGTAGGCTGTGTCACGTCTAAAGAAATATACTAAATTATTCACGTGGGAAATAACTATTTCAAAATAAAGCACAAAAAATTTTTAACTGTCTATAACAAAAATCTTTCATTATATATTTCAGTTACCACCCATAAATGCAAACATGTAGATCACATCTAAATGTGCATGATGGTCTCTTATACGAATTTAGTCATTTTATGGAAATAAATAAATATTAAAACTGCCTACAGCATCTAAAACATTTCTTCGTATTGCATACTTACGTTTAAACTTGGATTTACAGCATTTTCATTCCAAAACCTCTTGACATCAATGAGATGCTTCTACAAACACATATACCAAACACCACAACAATCACCACATGCAAAAGAAAAAAGGTATACAACATGCAGGATGACAAGGATGTGCTGTGCTCACATAAATGTTTAAAGTTGTATTTCATTTTTTTTATAAGAACTGTGTTTATCCTTCTATGTCCACACAGTTCATAATTATCTGAAAAGATAACTTTTGGAATTTTGTATAATGTCAAAACACTTTGGAAACTTTGAAAATTATTTGCAATAAGAATTGTTCTTAATAAATGGGGAATTTTATGAAAGCAGCATTTATTAAAATTATAATATTGAACTGTTTAAGCTGAGTAACCATTATAATTTTTTTTAAGTATTTTATTTAACCGGTTCACCATAACTCATAAACAAAGTGTTGATACATACTGCTTGAAATAAACTCCACGGAATGAAACCAGCCATCTAGGTATATGATTTTAATATTATTTATTTACATATAAAAATGTCATACAAAGACTCTAATTTAAAACCACCTGACTTAAAAGTAATTAACATTAAAAGTTATATAACCCAGCTGCACATCAACTCACGGACAACGGGAAGATCTTAATTCAATCTCAGGTTGGCAACCTGGGCAATACCAGTACTATATTTTAGTAGGTTAATCCATCTTGTTTATAGTGATTGTTACATAAATGGCTAGCAAGATGTACACTTGCTCTTATTTATGGTTGAAAACAATTTTCAGGTACGTCACACTTATTCATCAACTCCGTGGTGTGCATCATAATGTATACTTAAGATTTTAATTATTATAGTTTATAAACTCCAGATGAATGCACTGTAGTTCATGAAGCCTTTAATAAAATCTCCTAACTTTAAAACTGCAGTCTCTGCAATGTTTACAGTTCAAAGTTGTCAATTCCATTGGCATGAACTCCATGGAATATCCTCTTCCAAGGAAGATGATTTGCAAGGTCATGGAGTTGTCTATGTTTATGTAGAAAACATTAAATGCCACAATTAAACAAATATATGTGTATTATCAACATTAGCTATAATTTATGAAACATAACTATTTATTTTGTTATAAATATTTTAAATAAGTATTTCATTAGATCAGTTAACTTTGCCTGACTATTGTCATCCTCAATTTTTCTATTCTGCTTTGCAAAAAAAAATGGAAGGAAAACTATTCATTTTTAATTTTTTCAGCTTATTTTGCTTATTCAGAATTAACTGAAAAAAAAAAAAAATATTAATCAAAAATGTCTTGTTATCCTATACTTGACTTTCTCCCAGTTTTGCAGTAATCAAATGTAACCAAGTGAACTTGTGATAAACACACACACATGAATTTTGTTCCACAATGGCCAAAACAAACAAAAAGAGTGATAAAGCTAAAGGTAAAAGAGAAATACAAAAGGAAACGTAGGGAACGGATCAAGAGCAATTCAGAACTTGATGAAAAATCAAAGCAAAAGGAGCGTGATCAGTACCATTTCCATAGACAGTCCGGTAACATAATGACCATTAATGACTTTACTGCTGAAAGAGACAAGAGTGTGAAAAGAAAATACTAGCAGAAAAAATACCAAAATTACATAAGTAGACCAAAACAAAATTCTACCATACACCAAAATATTACCCCTATTATTAGTCAAGAACATGAGCCTGAATATCCTCATTGTATTTCACAATAGAAACTCTAAAAATATCCGATCAGGTTCTCTAAACAAAGCTTCTCCAATTTGCACTCTAGTCTCTGGAGATCTTATTCTAAGCAGAGTTTATTACCACAAGATGTCATGCACAGTCACTCTTCTTCTGGCAGGTCAAGAAACCTTGCAGGTTGAAAGATGGTTAGAAGACATATGATTCAGAAAAATGAAATACTTATAAAAGAATTACAAAAGCAAAAAAAAAAAAAAAAAAGAAATGCAGTAAATATGAGGTAAATATTACAGAGAGCTAAAAGGTAACAACCATGACGATTCACCTAGTAGTAATGTGGGGAAGCTCACAAAAAGAATTGCTGTAAATGAGGAAGTATAAAAGAAACTTAGTTTTTTTGTGAAGTCTTAAGTGCTTAGTTAAAGACAAATTTTACACACATTTGACAACACAAACATTTGAGGAAAACAAATGTGACATTTGTTGCTGGTAGAATGATAAAGAAATACAGGTTCATGAAAACACTGAAAGGTTTAGTGAATTACAAAGTTTTTGACACTCCAGATAACATGGTGAATAAAACTACAAAATATCAGGTAAGCAAATTAAGAAAGATGTAAAGGTTAGCCTGCAAGATGACTTACATAGCGTACATTGTCCTGGAAAGGCTAGTACACTGACAAGAAAGGGCATAAATAACAGAAATGGATCTTAAATAACAGCTTACACAACTTGCACAAAATATTTTGGTCACAGCAATGTTACTTTTTTGTCAGCTACTCAACATTTTGCAAATGCAGAAAGCCACTGAGCTTGACACTTGTATGTGTATTGCACATGAGAATATGAAGTTGCTTGTCTCAAAGTTGAAGGACAGAGAGCAAACTCAAAAAAATATTTTTAAGCAACAGTGTTGTGAGGGTGAAGAATAAGACACAGAGAAATGTCTTGATGGGTGATGCAATAACTGCAGAGGACAAAACATAACATTTCTGGATTTCGAAGTACCTTCCTGTCCGAGGCTACCAGGGGGTGGGGGACGAGGAAAGTAAGCTAAAGGCCAAGTCGCCCAACCGTTTCTTTTAAATGTTATGTATTTATATATGTTTTGTCATAAGTAAAGATAATTATAAGAAATAATGATGTCAAAATTAGAAAAATGTAAACTGGGAATAAAATCACCACGAAATATGGTTGTGATCGCCCAGTTTCGGAGCAATGCCGGAAAGCCAGGAATTTGAAACAAAGCTCCTGATTGGCTGGAGGGAGCCGCGTCAGAAATCGTCGTTTGGCATGTGTGCCAGTAGTGTTGCAGAGGAGAAAACAGTCCGGGACTCAGCTGCGGGCAGACGCATTGTGCCCATGTCCCGTAGGTCCATGTCTCGGTAGGCTACCAGAAGGGCATTGTCAAGAGTCTTTATTATGCGTTTAATCACTTCTGATTGTCTGGCAAAGGCGATTACACGTCGGCCGCTTTAATCACAATCTGCAGGCCGAGAAGCCAGTTTTGTGGCCCGAGTGCGATGCGGGAGGTCGTTCGATTCCTGCCGCAAATAAGGGCGCTTATGACCGTGTAACGTGGGGTGTCATATAAAATTAATATCACTCGTTTCACTTAGTAGTTTGAACCTATATTGATGCTCAAAAAAATAAGTGTTGGGTGATTGGTCACTTACTGACATTGACTGTGATTATGAGTAAATTTAACTCACACGAGATCCAAGCATTTCACTTTGGAGGGTTTAGAGAACAAGTAACCATTCATGCAGTAATTATTTATTACAAATCTTGTGATAAGATCACATTCTTTCTAAGGGATGGTGTGCACTGTCAGATAGCCTAAATCATTGCCCCACTGCAATATTTGCCCTTTTCTGTCCTTTTTTTTTTTGACGAAGTAAAATGTTTTGTGCCAAACTTAAAATCTATGCACTTCATAACTGATGGGCCTGCTACATAGTATGGAAATCGGCATGTGTTTTAATTGATGGCGACACACGTGTCTTCATTGCAACCTTCAGTTGAGAATATGTCATGAAATTACAGTGAGGCAGGCATGGAAAGGGTGCCCTTAATGGGCTAGGAGGAACTCTGAAACGCACTGAGGAGTCTCTTATGACACAAGGAAACAATGTTTCTTCCTTCAGCCAATTTGTAGAGATATTAAAATAATGGGAATAGAAATACTTGCTGTGCCTGAAACTGTTGTAGAAGCTTCAAACATTCTCAAGCCTAAGGAAATCACAACTTTCAAAGGAACATTCAAAACACAACAAGTGATGAGATCAAGAGCACAGGGCAGCCTTTACTTCAGGAAACCGAGTTGCTTCACTTCTCTTCCAAATAAAGTCTCTTTACACTACAACATAGGTTATATGGCTTTCTCCAAAATAAAAGATAAATTGTCCCAAAGCACAGCTGATAATATCCTCTTAAAATGCCTTTCTACACTACATTATCATAGCTAAATAGTACAATGTAATAGCTAAATTTTTATACATTTACATTATATATATTAATTTTACAATTATAGCAATGTTGTAGATATTAAGAATCATTAATTATGTCCTTGGCTTATAATTTTAGCTACTCCATCAAAGAAACTAAGAGATTTACATTGATTCAGATAAGTCTGAGGACATGACTCTACTAACATTTGCAACGCAAACCAATATGTCTGCAGAGTCAGTAAATATGAGCTATGTGTTGTAGAATTCAAAGATGGAAAAATATTTTTCACTATGTTGGGTACATTATTGGAAGAACACTGAGTAATGCAGATGATACAGTCCACATTAAATTTATGCGGATGAACTCTGACAAGACATTTTTTTTTCCAGAGAACTTTGAAGACAATTCATGGCATTTTGTGTCCGAGCCAAACTAAGCAAGAGTTTGCAGAGCCTATTATAACGTGGATTAAGGAATTTGAAAGTGTATTTTCTAGCTTTGTATTTTGTCATAAGAAACCATGCTAAGTTCTTCCAATGAGAAAGAAAAATTAATTAAGCTAGATCAGGTAATTTTGAATAATACTAAGCAATGTACTTTTTTAAACAATTACAAAAAATAGTTTTGTCATAGTATATAACTGGATCTATGTAATCATAAAAATAGAACAGCTACATATAAAATAGCAGTGTGAAACATGCATTTCTTTAACGTACAAAAATCTTTAAATGTTTGTAATGAAGATGGAAACATCAACTCTATGGAAACTGTATTTCAACTCAATAGCAAGCAAAAACTTTACCCGCAAACTAGCAGAAAAATTATAATTATTGAACTTGGCAAGCCATTAATCATTACTGAACATTATATAAGAGTTACGAAAAATTAAAAATAATATTTTTAACTTTTAGCCCAAAAAATATTTTTCCCCATATCTGGGATTCCCCGCTTGCGGAGATTGACTCATAAACTAGTTATTGATCAAACTGTAACACTTTCTATGAACACTAAAAATGTATAGTTTTTGGTCATAATACTTGCTAATGAATGTCCATTTTGAGGGTCAACAGAACAGTCCCAGCATTTATATTTACATAATTCATAAAATTATATAGATTTACAGGAAAAACATGTGTTCGGGACTACAGTGAACCCTCGATAACTTGGACTAAAAAGGGGAAGTAGCTGTCCGAGTTACGATTTGTCCGTGTTATCGAGGGGCGTCCGGGGAGGTGGGGTAATCAGTCATTAATAACAAGAAACGTGAAGAAATTAGTACTTTATCATTTCTACAAGCAATAGAGGCTGCAATGAATACCGTTTTGTACGTAATTATTGTATCATCAAGTTACGGGAGGGCCGCCATGCAGTGGGAAAATTAACGTAATGTGGAGGACTATAAAAGAATGTCAAACAATGTGGGCAGTCAGATATTCAATTATTTTATATGCTACTTCTGGCTGATCCTTTTTTTTTTTTATCTCTGTGCTAGAAACTGGCACCAAGGAACCCTTCTATCACATAAAAGTTTTCGTATGGCTGGCGACAGCCAATGTACCTGCACATGTGAGAGAGATAAGAAATGATCGTTGGAGATGAGCTAAGGAGGTTGCGAGCTGAAGACGTCAAGGTCAACCGGTACAGTCTCATGCAATACGAACACCGCACGTGACCACACGCATCTCACACAAGATGTTTACATTGAAAAATACCTTACGTCCGTATGTCACAGCGTATGGGCAGCAGCTGCCTGATAATTACTCTAACTTCCTACAAAGTTACAAAGGTACAAAAATAATTTTCCTCGTATACACGAATACAAACGTTACTATAATTAACAATCCTTCTGGGTCACTGTACAGACATATGTGAACACATTTTAACATTACGAATTTTAAAATTTAATTTTATGTACATAAATTGCATCATAGAACACACAATTTACAGTCTTATTCTTACACAAATTGTCATATTATAAAGCAATAAAATTTTAATCATGTTCTACAGAGTTACAGTATTAACTTGCGTAGCCGCAGCATATATTTCACCAAATTTTAGGCCCAAAAATGGGGTGCGGCCATTATATAGGGTTTTCAAAAAATTACCTTCTAAGAGGAGAGGATCAATGTTATTAATTTCCAGAGATATAGTCCGTAGTATTACAGGTGTGCCATGTGGTCCAACCTTCCAGGCCGCCGGACACCATTTTGTGGACTCGTTCAAACCGGAGACTTTAAGTCTCTCGCCAGCGCCTCCCCTTTCTCCCCACCCCGTTCGTGCTCTGCGCTGCATGCGCACCTTCCCCTCCCCTCCTCCGCTGCTTCCTTCGTGCTGGCCCACGGCCAGGCGGTGAGTTGTGTTTGTAGCTTGGGCCGAGCCGCACCTGCCTGCTCGTTCGGTATGTTACCGACCATGGTAAGATTACTTATCGATCTTTTCTTTCCTTTTTCCGTCCTCCCCGATTGGATGTCTACACTTTTCGCTTGATCAGTGATGTTAACGATTGTTGCGTAAGTATGTATTGTATCTATTGTATCCTTGAGATTTTATAATATACAGCAGTGTTGATTTCAACTGTTGGTATTTTCTGACCTTTGGGTCACGTAGTTCCTAATACGCCTTCCCCTGGTCCTCGATACTCCCCGAGTGTTCTCTAGTATGTTATGGTTTAGTGTGAGGTTGGGGTAGTAAGCCCACTAGTGTCACAACACTGCGCGACTCTGCTTTGGGTTTGAGTCCCGGGCAGGGGACCGTAAATGCTGGATTTTCAGTGTTTGTTTGGTTTTTATGAGGGTTTTGAGTCCGAAGGTCACAAATCCCAGAGACCCCTGGATTTGTGAGAGTTTACTGTACATCTATGTTCTGACCCTACAAAACACGAGAGTGCTTATGAAATTGCTTGTGTTGGAACACTGTACACTGCTGTACATACTGGTTAACATGTATTGCTTATGCACAGCACAGATGTACAAGCACCCAAATGCATATACAGGTTGTTAATGAAAATATGTTAAAAACATCATGAGATATTTCCAGTAAATAATGATGCAAAGTTTTAAGGTGCATGTTTTTGGTTGGCACAAACCTCACGGGAGGAATTCAAGATTGAAAATTAACACTAAAAAACGACATTTATGTCATCAAAAAATAGGAGAGCTAAGTAATGAATTTCCCAATGGGGTTAGACAATAACAAGATGTGTAATTTGTAAAAAATTACTTCAAATACCTTTTATCTTCATTAGATGATAGAGTTACTTGAACATCGAATATGGTTCACTTGTTGGTGTAGTAACAAGATGACCTTTTTTGTTTGATAAGGCTTCTGCTACAAACTTTGCGATTTAGTAACCAAAATTTCAATGATAAAAAACTTTTGTAAAAAAAGGATTGATCAACTCCATTATGTCTACTGAAGTTAAAAGGTAATCAAAACCAAGTATTCGCAGACTGTTATTATTAAACTATACCCAAAATTAATTATTTATTTCTCCTTACTTTTGGTTTTTTCAACAAATGTCAAATTTCAATTATGAATTTCTTCCTTAATATTTGCACCAACCTATAACTTTCATTACATAACTTACTCCATTTTCACCATGAATCAGCTCGCAAAGTGTGTAACATACTTTGATTAACCTGTATCTACACTCATGTATTCATGTAAATACACAAACATATGCACATGCACACATACATGAAACATTTACCATTATTCATGTGCAAAAATCAAAGATTAGTCTACTGGGAAATATGATGCAATTAAATGCAACTAACATTCACCATTACTAATGTGAGGTGAATGCAAGGAGATGTAGGTGGCATTGGAAATCTGTGTTTTAAAAACAAGACTAAAAATATCAAAATCAACATTTAGTGATCATAAAACTGGAAACATGAAGTTACTCAAATTGTACTTTTTTATTGCTTACTTAAAATTGTATTTGACAACAGTACTACCTCATGTACCAGCCAAAAGGCTTAAGAAACAGTTGAAGATTGTAAAAGTACATAAATGAAGTGGCCTTGGCCACTTGCAAGTCAACGTGTGTCAACAGTTGGCGGCACTTGCAAGTCAACGTGTGTCAACAGTTGACGAACTGAATGTTTAATATTGGCAGAGCTAACCAGAATGCAACTTATATACACAGCAGCCAAAACAAATACAAGGCACACAGTGAAGCTGCACTTGCTCTATTATCCAGCACATCATCAACCCTCCCATGACTTCTGTACAACTCTATCGAAGACTATAAAATTAAGGCATGGTGATAGTAACAGAGTTAATTTTCTAGAGCACCACAGACAAGGAAAACTGTGACATTTGACAAAGGTATACATTAAGTTGCTAAGTAAAGTAAGATTTATGTTCTTTAGTGCATTACATAACAACAGTTTTTCTTAAGCCTATTGTATTAACAGTACTTGACTGCAGCTTAAAAAGAAAGTGACTTTTTTTTAAGTGTAATGCTTTAATGCAATGAGTGTATCTGTAGAAACTGAAGGCAATAAATAACATGTACACACAGTTAAAAGAATACTGTAAACTACCTTATAACAAGCGCAATGTTTTTCAAAGATATTAATTTTGTCAAAAGTGGGGTGCACGCGGCAAGGCGAGAACGTGCGATGCGTGGTCGCACGGGCCGAGCCAGCCCAGCAGGAAACTTGACAATCCTGCACGTGGCTTGTCTGCCACAGCATTCACACACAGGCACATGC
The DNA here is from genome assembly GCA_003012365.1 of Medauroidea extradentata. Classification (NCBI taxonomy): domain Eukaryota; kingdom Metazoa; phylum Arthropoda; class Insecta; order Phasmatodea; family Phasmatidae; genus Medauroidea; species Medauroidea extradentata. The sequence continues at coordinate 25,434 of PNEQ01008096.1, forward strand.
AGTACGCATACACTCTACACAGATCATGCCTGGATGCTCTCTGTTAGACACGTCTGCTGAGCGACAGTAAAATAAATGAGAGTTCTGGCATCTTCTTCTAAAACAGTGCATTTTCATCATTGTTGACTATTTTCTAAGGCAAATAATCACCTACCTTGATCATTTCTGCTAAGAGTTCAGGAACTTTGCTTACTGCACCCACATCTGCACTTGTGTCCACATCTGCACTTGCGACCACATCGGTGATCTTATTGTGAAGATTTGCATGCTTCTTGAATTTCAAACCACTGAGTGCTCCCCTGTTTTCACTATAAATTATTTATTAAACCAAAACGAGAGCAGCTATAAAAAATATGTTTGGCAGTTTTGTTTAAAATGATTTTCATCATGTCGGCCAATTTTTTTAAGACAGTATGGTTTTGGCTGATTTTAAAATCAACTATATGTTTGTTGACTTTTAAGTTGAAACTGTAATTTCTTGTTCTGAAAAATCTATCACGACTGTCCGCATCTTTTTCCCCGGCTTTCCTAAGCAAATTCTCATGATTTAAATGGTCTGTTTTGAGCATTCATCACTATGCTTACGTAACATTTTACCGGTGGACAAACAATATCTGCAGAAACAATACTGTGGTCGTAAACTTATGCAGGATTTGGATTTCCTTTGCCTGGGGCATGAATTATTAAGTATCAATTTTCGACATCACTGGAGGACTCTCCAAACCGGCGCCTATGGCAGCCTACCAACACGTCCATGTAGACACTTTACATCCACCCCAGCACTTCTTTCACGCATACTAACAAGCAATACTGCTGTCTGCAGCTGCTTGGATAAAGGAAATGCGAGAGGAGACAAAGTCGTACAGCAAGTGTCACATATGCAGCACAAGCTGTTTTGTTGTAAGCCATCACTTCATCCCACGATTTATAACGTCGGCATATCCTGATAAAAAAGTTGTGAAACTGCAAATTTATTTATGGCACCTGCCTGTACTTCACAGTATGCAACAGAAACCATTTATTAGCCCTAGAAAGCAAGAATGGCCCACTTGCTTACTGAACCTGAGAATGTGACTTTGTTATTCACATGTGAGACCTATTTCAACATGGTTGACCATTTCAGTCATAGTAAGAATAACAACTGGACACATGATAATCCACATCATCCGTACATTTGGAAGGACCTGGTATGAGTGCTTTGGCATCCTGATTTTGATACTCCATGATTCTACAAAACAACCGATGGTAAATGATGGGATGGTTCTAATTCTACAGGTCATGGTCAATCCCTTCCATAGTTATTATCTGTCTGAGTTTATGTTTTCATTGCTAATGACTTTACCCTTGACATGACAAACCTTGATTACCTACTTACATACAGCATTCATTCCATAGGCAAAGTGTACTGCAGTATTAACTGAGCCAGTATTTGGTAAGTAACCACTTTGAGCCAGCTCGTAACAAATAATTTCCTACCTTACGGCTAGAAGAAACACTACTTGCCATTTATCATATCATGTAATTCAATCATAATGGGAATTAATTTCATTTTTCTGCTGCTGTACACTATCACCTTCACCTGACATTTTCAACTTGCTAGATAGACAGATTTAGACCAATTCATTAGTCATCAAGACACCAAGATCTGATGCAGCAGGACTACTTTCTAGAGGTCATATCAAATCTCTGATCTATGAGACACCAGTGTGTAGTGAAGAAGATTTGGTCATATTTTAAATAGCCAAATTAGATTATTTTTGTCCCATATCAGACAAATATGCACAGCTCCATGACAACCTGATATGCCATCACCTGTTACATGTTATATTAACATTGGGAGAGAACATTTTGAAAAGTGCTTTTAATGAATTTTATTGGCAAATAATCAAAATAGTACAATGTACACATGTCATGCAGTGTTTTTAACTGCAATTCATTCATTGATATCTATACTATTGTCATAGGAATCATTACCTTATAGTGTGATGTGGATGGCAGTTGAGTTGCCTATACCCCTTTTATCCCAGTTCTACACTGCACCATCAACATATAAAAAAAATTTTTTTAAAACAGTTTACTAGAGAAGGTTCAGACACCAAGACAGTTTGCCTTCGATTAACCTTGGTGAATACTAATTTATTTGAAAATATTAATACAACCACTGTTTTTATTTACCTCTGAATTTAGTAGACTAGTTAGTACTAGAGGATCAAGTCCATCAACTATGTTAAGAAAGCTTTATTACACTGTTAACTGAAAAACCCAATTCACATTTCTATTGCTTGCCGTATATGAAATAGTTGCAAAATTTTTAAATTCATTAATACACAAACATTAATTTTCAACATCATCTACCTCCTCTAAAATTCATCACAGTCTATGATATTGGCCAATATTGAAAAGGTATATTATTTCCTATTAGAAGGGCCATGGACTACACGTGGAAAGAAATTTGCACTGGTCTGACTCAATGCCTTATGTGCACCATCTGCAGTTCTGATTCTTAGTCAGTGATTGGATGTTTCGACTCTCGCGTATCTTGGGATCATACCCACACATCTCGGACGTGTAGTGTTGCAGTAACCTTACTCTGAGTACAGTCATATGAGCGAACTGACCACAAAGACGTGCTGCCAATAACCAAGAAGCAAAGCTGCAGATGTGCATGTAAGGCAATGAAACAAACTGGGGCAAAATTCTTTTTGTGTAAAGTTTATGGCACTACCCATTATGTACCTCTCCTAGATATCTTCATAAAAATTCAGGTCAAAGTGTATTGTATATCTACCCGATCACTAACACCCACCCTCCCATCCATCCAGCCTTCCAACCAGTCATCCAGATTTTCAACCAGCCTTCCATCCATCCAACCACCCCCCATCCATTTGGCCTATCATTAATTCATTCCATCATTCATTCGTTCAATCATGCATTCATTCATTCATCCATCCATCCATCCATCTATACATACATACATCCACATTCTGCCACCTATCCAACCAGACATCCATGAATGATTTCATTCATTACTGCTTTTACACATGTAAAAATTCATAGAAATACTTATATATATTGTTGGCTTAGAGGTAAAACTAAGTCCACTTTCATGAAAACCAACTATTTTACTAGTTAAGATTTCATTATAGCTGTATCTTTCAGTGGTAAAAGTGTTCAAGTTCTATCCTTACCGGTTACACATATGTATATAGAACTATAGTTAAATGATCATAGTCCAGAACATCAGATATCGTAAAGGGACTTTGTCAGTTTCACTTCTATAGTTAAGATTGTAATATGTAAATGTGTTCAAGTCCAATAGAGATAATTCTACCTCTGTATAATTAAGTAACTCCATAATGGCAAAGGCAAATGTAGAAGTTCTTACCAGTCGACCAACATATTAAATTATTTAAAGGAAAACACATACGGCCATTCAGTAATAACTATTGATTTTTGGCTGTAATTAGAAATTATTTATTGTTTTGATTTGGCAATAATTTGTTTCAATACAAATTTATCACTTAACATTATGGCATTTTAAGTTAAGTGAGTATTACTTACCCGGTTTTAATTATTTGATACAGAATAGCTTTATTCATAAATGTATTTACAAGCAGCAGATGTTGACGAAAATGCTCTAGTTAGCATAATGTGCACATCTTTCATTATTTTGTCTATGATTTTGTGGCTGTATCTATGAATTGGGTTAGACATTGTTTGTTGAGTATGGAATTCTGTTGCATTCTTATCAAGGTATCATTACTGAACGGTCATAAGAAGAGTTTATATGAAGTAGTCTTATTACTATTCAGAGCAAGAATGAAAACAAAATGATGAGCCGTGAAAAGTATATTGTCAGTATTGTCACAAATAGTACCAATTCGCCCAGCAGTGATGCAAATAAAGACTGTGATGGAAATATGGTGAGCATTGTATTACATTCATTAGATTTAAAAAAAGTAATTTAGTGATAATTACAAGAGGTTTAACCTAACTTTCAGGTATGAATCAAAAGACGTATAAATTGGGTTAATGTGTATGTGCACACTGTCTGTTCAGGGATCAAGAAATAATGCAGCATTGTTTGTTCAGAGGCCAGACGGTGAAATATACTTGGAAAGACAGCCATTAAAAATACCACAAAGCGAAAATTTGAAACTTCGACAAACGGATGGAATTGATCCTTCACCTGACCAACCCACAAATGGAACTACAAACTCATTACACGAGGTTAGTGTTTTCATATGCATTTACAAACAACCTAAATTAACATTGAAGTATTTCCTGTGTTTACATGATTTACTCAAATCAAAAAGAGTTTTTGATCCCGACAGAGTACGATCCTATTTACATGCATTGTTTTGTTACTTATTGAAAGCAATTTTTTAAGTTCTCTGCCTGTAAAGGTTATATAAATAACGTACATGGAATAACGTTGCCTGCAATGAATCATTTCAGACATGAACATCTAAATAGTAATCCCTGCAATATTGGGGTAAGGTAATTGTTAAAGTTAATAGTAATTTCTTCTATTTTGTTTATATATACTGTAAAAACAACCATGCATAGTCAAATAGAAAACCTTGTAATTTAAAAGTTTAACATTACAGTGCAATCTCTTTAAAAAAAATTTAAGTACAATTTACATTTACAAGTAATTTCAAGCCTGGCTGAACCCTAATTATTACAATGTTTTCTACTACAAACTTATAAAAAAGTGTATTGATATTTTCGGTTAGTCATGCTCCAAATAGTAGTCTACTACACATTTTTCGCATAGTTTGATAATAATAGCAATTTTCATTTTAAGATTTTTGCTAGGAAAATAGAAATAATACAATCTTGATTATCTTTCAGAAATTGTCCGATAATTAGCAAGTAATTTACTATCTGACACTTTACTAAAGTGTAGTACACTACTATTTAAAGCACGAAATATTGAAAATGCTTCTTTTGGAAAGATTTTAATGTGAAAAATAGTGAAAAAAAAGATGTTCATTCACTATTCCTCTCAATACCTTAAATAAAGACACTGAGCATCAGTCATGGTCCAGCAGACACTGCAGTCCGTAAAGTATCGGAAGCAGGAAATTTTATAGAAACGGACAAAAGAGGAAAGAAGGTGCCACCAAACAAAACACCACTTGATGCAGTTTTGAAAATAAAGGCTCATACAGAAAAGTTTCAAACTGAAGAAAGTCATTACTCCAGAAAAGCAACGAAAAGAAAGTGTCTCCACTCCAAGCTGTTGATAAGGAAAATGTATGAACTGTTTACAAAGGAATGCATTGAACAGAAAGTTTATTTTGTTCCTTCTGCAGGGGTGCATCAGAATGTATTTTGCAGTGATTATAATGAGCCTTTTTTATGCCCAAAAAGGATCAGTATTTAATTTCTACAAACTATGAAAGAGCAACTGGCGATGAAAAAGAACACCTAGAAGAAAAGTTTAGAGAACACCAAAAGAGGAAAGATGATGCAATGACAAGTAAAGCTCAAGATAAAGTGAAGTGTAGTAATGACTCTACATTTATGAGTGCTTCATTTGGTTTGGAAAGTTTTCTCCAAATACCCTGTTTGAAGTCTCACACATTTACTACAGCAGAAAATGATCAGTGTTCAATCTATGAAGCTTTTCCGCCCTACAAAGGATATTGCTTTGCATGGACAGAGGTCAATGGTCAGAGAGGTAGTTCGAAAATATGAACAGCTCTACTTAGATGGTTTAAAACCTCACCAACTCTAGTTGAGGAAGTTTCATTGTTTTCGGATACCTGCAGTGGACCAAACCAGAATCAGTTTATAGCTGCCTGTTTTTATTTGTTGTGTAAAATTGTCATTTCAAAGTCATTGAGCACAAATTTATAGAAAAGGGTCATTCACACATGGAAATGGATTCCATGCATTGTGCTATTAAATCCTGTGAAAAGAATGTCATAATGTATCTTATGCAAGACTGGCTTAACATTTTCCAGCTACCTAGATCAAAGAGAAATATAAATAACAGTAGTCAGCAGTACATTACTGAAGAGCTGAGGTATGAAGACTTCAACAATCTAAAAGATATAGCAAAAATTACAATGTGCAATACCACACGTGACATAATGAACCATCCAGTACAATGGCAGTAAATTAAAGTACTAAGGTATGAAAAAGACAGAAAGGGATGCATCCTTTTAAGCTACGATCACAACAGTGAATACAAGAAGCTGAAAGTGTTTGGCAAAAGATAACCTCCCAAGATACCTAAAGACCTTAAGCAACTGTACACAAGGAACATTCCAATTTCCTGTAAAAAAAACTATATGTTGAAATTATGTCCCACAAAGGTAATTCCTCAAGATTATCATCATTTCTACCATGTATTGCCAACATCTAAGAAGATTTGTAGAAATTCAAAACCAGACATGTTATCAGACAGTGACATTTCTGATTAATTACTACATGATTAATCTATTATGGTGATTGTTTAAGAACTTATCATTCTGCCAATTTTTACAGACAATGGAATCAGGTTTATATTTATAAAAAAAGCAACATGACAATCTGAAAAGATAAGCAAAATGTTGGGTGATTTCATGTTGTGTTTCGTTTTTTGTCAGTTACGTATTATTTTATTGTAATTCAAGTGTAAAATTCTGTGACTAACAAAAAATGTCCTCCTGTTGCAACTGTCTAGGACCTATCATTTTCGTGTAAAACGCACGTAAAGATTCATGTCTACATTCTTATGTCGTACGTCTCAAACAATACAGTACCTCCGTTTCCAACAGTTCTTCCTGGCCCTCTGTAGCAGCAACCGAACCATTGTGTCCATTTTACACGAAAATGATAGGTCCTAGACAGTTGCAACAAGAGGACATTTTTCGTCACACAGGCTTATTACACAATACACCATCTTAAATTGTTTACATATCCTGATGTTGACAAAATTGTATACAATTAGCTACCCCCGCTATTTTCATATAGGAGGAAGGTATCAACCAGACTTTGCTGCTGGTTTGAAGATCCCAATAACATTAAGCAATGCTGAAAAATTGTGTTGTTATGTCAATTAGTTTACCATATTTTGGAAAATACGGTTCTCAAATTTGATATTTGGTGGCTCATAACTCCCTTCATATTACATTTAGGTGGATAGTGCATTGTATGTTTTTGTCTTCTTTTTTCGAGAGGAACACGCATGCGAAGTTTGTCCCCCTATTTAAGAAACACCCTGTGTGTGTGTGTGTGTGTGTGTGTGTGTGTGTGTGTGTGTGTGTGTGTGTGTGTGTGTGTGTGTGTGTGTGTGTGTGTGTGTATATATATATATATATATATATATAGACACACACACACACAGACACAGACACATATGAATGAAATTAACTTCTCAATCATGTTACAGTAAACTCCTGACTATCCACGTTAAATGGTGCTGCGCCATGCACGGATAATCGGTAAACATGGATAACCTGAAAATAGAACATATGTTAGTATAAAAATGAAAAAAAAAAAGATTTATAAATTACTAACTCAAACACCATAATGAGTATTGGTTTTACCTACGAATGACATATTTCACAACCTTTTCACCAAAATAAGTAAAAGTATGTCTGGGCTGCACGGTAAAAACTAGAAAAAATTATGTTGAAATTTCGTTAAATCACTCTAGCGCGATTTCATTAATCCATTCTTGTGCGCAGGAGTTGACACTCTTACGTTCCAAAAAAGGTTTTTTTACAAAAATGTTTGTTTTTACAGTGTTCAAAGTCGCATGGATAATCCAAAAACCGGTTAATCAGTGCACGGATAATCTGAAGTTTAATGTTATTTATTTGATATTTCACTTTTGTTCATGTTGATTACTAATATTGAACATTATTAAAAGCCAAGTTAAGGAATGTAAGTAAAAATATTTTCAGATTTAATTGCTGCTGCACTCAGTAAATAATCTTTTAACCGAATTAATAAAACATATTTCCACAAACAGTAAAATAAAAAAAAAAATTGTTGAGCAGTTTCAAATGTAGCGTGTGATTTTAATTCACTAAAACGAAATAGTAAATACCTTTTGGTTACAAGCACATCCTTGTCTCCCTTAGCAACATATGTTAGTACAAAACTATATACTATTACATAAAATTAGTAAACAATGTTCACACAAACCAGCAAATCTTGAAAAAAGTACATAACTGTAATCTTGCAAAAACCATTAATGCATGCAAAACTAAGTACACAGTTAGTCAATTCATAACAATTTACTAAATGCAACAGAGTCCAGCTACCACTAAGCATTTACTGTTACTACAAATGTTATGAAAATTACGCTACATGAACAGAACACTTAAACATGCACTTTTACCCAGGGTCATCAAAAAAATTTTTATATGCAACATGCAAAAGATTATGTTGTTAACTTTCAAGCTACTCTGCCAATTATTTAAAAAAAAAAAAAAATTAATATGGAAACTACACTATTTAATTGAGACATGAAAGCTTGACATCAACAGTCACTTGGGAACAAACATAACGAACACAATGACAGAAACTGAAAGTTACTGTAAATGTTAGTTACAAATAACATGCAAATTATCTCAGAATCTTATAGAAAAATAAATATTTGTAGTTGTTGATTATAAATTTTCTGAAACATGTATGCTGAAGTATGAGCTATGAGGCAGTTCAAATTTAAAAAAGAATATTCTGTTGGAATAAAACTCTACAGTTTCAAACATTAGTAGTCAAATCATGTGCACTGATGTAAACAGGTACTACAAAGCTACACAAGGTTGTCAGACTAAAGTCTACAGTTGAATAACTAAGAAACACATATAAATATACACTCACAAGTGTTAATATGGGAAACTTGAAAATTACATAACCATGCTTATGTTTCAAACAATGTGAAACTGGTAACCGTATTTGTAAGTAACCAAAGCCACTTTTGGATATTATTCCAATGTACAGTCAACAGAAATTCAAAGTGTGAGGACAACACTTGCATTTGAAACAGAGTAAGGAAAAAAGAAAATTTCCACCATTAATAATAATGTTCTAGGTCATATTTGTAAAGATGTCACTAATAGTTTAAAAAATTCTGTACACCACATTATCATTTATACTGAGAAGCCCCAATTAAAAAATATAATGTGGAGGTTTTGCAATGACCCAAACAGTTCAAATGGCCAAACCTTCAAATGTTCTTAGGGTGCTCTAGTCTGTACCTTGACTTGCTGCAATGAAACTTAAATCTTTTAATGTATGTTAAAGCATTTCAATGGATAAAATTATCACAATATATCATGACTGAAGCCATAAATGAATGATTTTAGCCAACAACCCCAACATAAATTATGCATCACTTTCAAAAAATCTTAAAATTAATTTAATGAATACAAAACTGTTTTCATTTTAACTATCTCAAGGAAACAATATTGCAGTACTAGTTTAAATCCAGCATCCAACCCATGATACTATCAGAGTATGAAGTGGACTTGATATTTTGAAACTGGAAGTCTCAATAGTTGTTTGAACAACAATATTGTTGTTTGAAAGTTTTATTGGAATCCTTCAATTTCATTTCCTCATGGTCATATCTCGAACACAAGAATAACATACATAAAAATTATATGAATTTAATATTCAACTATTTGTATACATATTTTAAATATCCCTATATGGTTGTGATACCTATGTGTATATGTATACACGCACATGTGCATGAATGCACACATGCATGTGTAATAAGGGAGAAAATGAAGTACTTGAAGGACACCTGAAGTAACAGAATACTTCAAAGATTTTCTGCCTTATATTTCCAACAGGTTACTGGAAATAAATTTATAAGATGGAAGAAGCCTGTTTTACCACAAATTTAGTTATAGTTCGGGACATTCTGCATATCCCAGCCTGGATAAGTAAAATACTGGTAACTATCAGTAAACCGTGGATGAGATAAAATGCAGGTCCGAGTTATGTCTCAAAAATAGCATTACAAATGTCTTCTACTGTTATTGCATTTAAAAACTTTGCTTCAAATTAATTTTTTTAATTTGTTACTTTAAGTTAAATACTTAAGAAAGTTCAAAGCAAGTAGCTTATCTTTGAGTATGGGAAATGATTGCTCAACATACATGCAGCAGACGAAATCTTAAAATCAGTTACTCTATATTTGAGACAGGAAATCTATGTTAATACTTGAAAAGTAAAAATTTTGTATAGAATAGAAAATGTTACAAACATCAAAAAACTGACCAAAAATGAAACTATACAGAAAACTGGGAAAATGCATGCAATGGAGCAAAGTGGCCCAGTAAGACTGGAACTATTAGTCAAAGGCTTATTTGATAAACAAGACATACTTCTTGATGTAACGTTTCAAGTTTTACTCGCTTTAGCAATGAATTCATAAACATTATCTGAATAAGTAATGCTTGTAAAAGTATAATTTAATTGAAGGAACATGTACAGCATAAGGCATCAAAATTAATATCCGTAGAAAATAATTACCATACAAATTTAATACAAATAAAACTGGCAAATTGTCAGGGCCTAAAATTTTATTTTAGTTTTAAAGTGCTATAAATTGTTGCTATTTTTCTACCCTCAGTGGCTAACCCTTTAACTTCAGAAAGGTGGATTTTTCTTTCACAACCTACCACCCAGCAGTTGGCCCATGTACCAGGAAATGGCACAGTTTTTGAGCTTAATATGCAGCAGTGTGGTAGTTAGCTGCAGTCATGACAGCTTGTAAGTTTCTACCCTTTGTGCAATAACCATACACAGTTTGAGCAACGTACAGGGGATTGTTTCCGTTGTTTTAGGTCTTTGACCACACATCCAAGGCAGTTGAGCTTTGTTTGCAAGTAAACAAGCATCATAAGTTGGCATGAGCACTGCTGACTAGCAGCACTGTGCGGGGGAGAGAAAGCTATCTGATGGCACGCAGTAGAGGGAGTTCGTAGAGCTCTGTTTGACTGTGAGAGAGTGCTTCACTGCATATTTTTAGTCATGTGCATTGTTTTCTCTTTTATGTAGAGTTAGGAAAAGTGCTTCCTCGAAAAACATGAGGTATTCAAGGAAATACTTGTAGTGTATGCCATGTAAGTATGACAGGTGGATTTATTTAGACGGATTCACATAGACTGGGGTAAGTAGTGTGTCTGCCGGTGTGACGAGCAGATGGGGGAACTGATTATTGATCACTTCGAGGCTATGTAAAGTGAGGCGTAGAGACTAACTACCATGTAAGTACCAACTAAACATAATGTAGTGCTAAAATCTGAAGTTTTATTTATTTATTTATTCTTTCCTTCAGAGACAACAATGCAGATTACCTTGTTTAATTCAAAATTCTTTATTCATTGTAAAGTCATGCCTCATTCCTCTAGTCAACTCAAAAGTATTCTCATGATTCTAAACACTCTCTTATGTGTGGTTTTATCTTTATTTTTCTCTTCATTTTTCATAACTAGTTTAAATTTAAAAAAATATTTATTACTAAGTACTTAAAGGTCCAGAGTCGAAACATTTTATTCAAGAAATGTCTATTTTCTCATGGCCAAACATCATGTTACAACTAAATTGAGTTTCTTGTTACCAACTTTTTTTTTTTAACTCAATCCTTGTAAAATATCTTGTCATTTGTGGTGACTTCAACATGAATTTTACGAAACCTGACTGTTATACAACTGAACTACTGCTTCTTATGAATATATTTAATCTACATCAGACAATTTTTGAAGATACTAAACTTGTGAAATGCTAAAAATTATAATAATAAAATAAGCAATGAAATCCATTTGCTAAAACAAGATTTTAGTAATTATAACCAAAAGGCTTTTCAGATGGATATTGCTAATGCATTGTGGGACGATGTCTTTAGTGGACATGATCCTAATATTGTTTATAGTTCTTTTATAACTACTTACACCAGATACTTCAATCATAATTTTCTTGAATCATGCCACGATAAAAAAGATGTAGATCTTATCCATGGAATGACAAAAATTTAAAAATTATGAACAAAAAGTTAACAGTTTTAAAAAAAATTTTAAAAAAAGGTGATATTAATAATGAAAAATATAAAATGAAAAAATAATTTTATACACGAAATCTATCTAAAAGAATGAATTTTGATGAAAAATTAAGATTATCAGCCAATTCCAACAAAACTATGTGAAACATAACAAATTAATAAAATAAAAGGCATGATAAACAATTAAAAACTAGCTATAAAATATAATGAAGCCAATATAACTGACTCTAAGCAAATTGGAATGTATTTAATAATTTTTTACAGAATTTGCAACAAAATTACATTCCAATAACTATAACTGTAAAAAAAATATTTTTAATAATACGAGAAATTGTATTCCTTTCAATACCAATGCTATGTGTTTACTGCCTACATCTGAACAGGATAAACGAGGCATGTCAGGAAATTAAGTATCGGTTTCAGGTGTAGTAGTCAGAAGGTGACAATTCAGGGCTGTACAACAGGTGATGGAACTGCTCCCAACTAATTTGTTGCATAGTAGAACGGTACTTACTCTACGGACACACCTTGTACTTAAAATAATATACAGGATGAGTTGGTAAGAAAGGTACATGCTTTGAGGAGTGACAGTACTGGTGATTCTGAGCAAAATGTTTCTAATAAACATATGCCCATTTCTTAACCGTTTCAGAGAAACAGAATGAAAACAGCAAGGAACGGGAAAAGCGCAAGTGACGGTAAATCACGATACTGTTATCGTATTTGTTTTGTTTAATTGTGTACATTTCCTCACAAAACATGTTCAAACACTCCACTATCAACTCCAATGTATTTTGCTGCTCTGATAGACAGCTGCTGTGTTGCTGATCTGAGCTGAAGTTGAGCAGCAATTCGTCTCGAGCTAGTTGTTGGGCTGCATTCAAATACCCGAAGAATGTTCACAACTGCATCAAGAGCTTGCTGTATGGAACATTCGGATAAAACATTTACGCTGGGAAGCGTACCACGGTCATGCAAACATTTTGTTCAGAAACATCAGTAATATCACCCCTCAAAGCATGTACCTTTCCTCCTGACTCAGAATGCATATATATATATATATATATACACAGAGAGAGAGAGAGGGGGGGGGGAGGGAGAGAGAGAGGGAGGATGAGAGAGAGAGGGGGAGAGAGAGAGGGGGAGAGAGAGGGAGAGAGAGAGAGAGAGAGGGAGAGAGAGAGAGAGAGAGGGAGAGAGAGAGAGAGAGAGAAAGTCGTAGTGATGAAACACCTGTAATTGCTACCACGTCTTGTGCTTAATTTATTACGAAACCATCATATCACATTTTATATGCATGTTTAGGACAACATATATTTCCTGAAAGATTGAAATGGACTAAAAAATTCCTCTCTACAAAAAGGGTGACAAAAGTGATGTTAATAACTGTAGACCTATGCTTTACAATATTTTTTTTTTTTTTAATATCAGAAAAAATTACTATCAGATTATTAATATCATTATTGAAACATCATAATACTGTCTCAAATAATCAATATGGATATATGAGAGGTAAATCAACAGAACAGGCTTTACATAATTTAGTAAATTCTATTTTTTATAATCTTGACAATAAATCCTACGCATCATGTGTATTTGCAGATCTCACTAAAGCTTTTTGTTAAATAAACTAGATTGTTATGGAATAAGGGAATTATCATACGATATTACATTTTATATTTCTAATCACTTTCAATTCACTAGCATTAAAAAACTCCATACATGTAGCATAGCCAATGACAGTGCAGCTGCCTCCTGAGTGGTCGCACAGCTTGTAACGGGTTGTTATGAAGTGAGATGTGAATCAGGTCTATTGTCTTGCTCACAAATGGTTTAGAAAAATATAATCAGCAATGATTAATTATCTCTATTTAAATTAGTTAATTTTTGTTGTTAAAGGACGCCAGATAATTTTTAATTAAATACTTTGTTGGCTGATGACTTTATTATTGGTGATGATAAAATCTTTTTTTTATTTTCCATTTTGTCGGGTTTGCCTCCAGTGTAACTCGTGTAGCATTTTCCCACAGTATTCAATGAGTGATTTGCCAGACATGTTAGGCTAGTCTGGATTTTTTAGTTTCACCTTTCTTGATGTTGTTTTGGCGTGTGGTGAGAGGCTTCTCAGTTTCAACAATATACTTACTTCCACATTCACAACGGACATAATAGACACAATTCTGGGTTCAAAACTGGTTTTTGACACTTTGAGAACATTAAAAGTAAAAAAATAATGTAAATATGCTACCAACAATAGTACCATTAAGTTAGCAACAATGAGACACCATTTTAACATTATTCTTATTCTTACATGTTTACTGCTTTTATAAGTTGGCTGCTATAAAAATGTATCAAACACTAAGGTTGGTGGCAATGAGAACGTATCCAGCATTCATAGGTTTGTGGTAATGAAAAAGTATGTAACATTCTATGTTATAACATAATTTAAACACGTAGTGGTATTTTAGGACGCATAATTGTTATATTATCAGAAAGCATCAGATAGCGATCTTGTTATTATTTTATAAGTTAGAATGTTTGTGTTGTTATTTGAGGATATATTTAACTATAAATTTAACCACATAAATTGTTTTTAAATAAGTGAACACTCGATAGCTTGGACCTCGATGTCCCGGACATTGGATAACCCAAGACACAATTTTTAAAAAAAATTTAATAATTTTTAATTAATTATTTCCTGGTTAAAAGACATAAAAAATTGTTTCTGCTGGATTAAAATTCATCACATTATATTTTAGAAATGTATTAAACTTTATAATGTAGTCGTTCATCGCTACTTAGGCTTTAATAATCCCACAGTAGATATCTGGCAAGTTCCGTGTGGTAAAATGTGGCTAGCGAGGCACGCGACGCGCGAGTAAAGATGCAACGCAGCAGGCCGACCGCTCACTTCTTTATCTTTCCTCCCTCTCGTTCTGTGAGTCAGGCACACACGAGTGTCGTAAACAAACATTTCAGCATGGTGCTTGTGAAATGACGGTAACTACAGGTTACAATGATACATAAACGGAAAATTATTTTGTTCTGGTGTGTGCAATGAATTCAGGGCTGCAAAACACATTGTTCTGGACATTAAAGAAAAATTAAAAATCATCACTTCGCATTGCGATGTAGAAAAATTGGTGAGAGGGTTTTACGCCCCTTTAACAACGATTTTTTCAAGTGCTGATGTAGGTGGCGAAAAATAACACAACATCAATGCCAAAGCCGGACACAATGAGCCATGCTCGCTGGTTGATAATGCTCTGTTGATAACATAACAGCGTCTGGAGAGTTGTAATCTTTTAAGCGTAAATCGGATTTGTTTATAAACTACTTCACGGGAAATAATAGCATTCATATAATGGACCGTAAAAAGTGAATGTCATATGCGGGATAATTTTAAACGATTTTCATTGAGTGACGCACATGAATGGATGAACAAGATTTTGTAGTCCTAATTTTTCCATGTTTACAATACACTGACAAAATCTTTTTCTTTATTTTAGAAGAAATGGTCATGTTATGAACGAGTAAATATAGAAAAAATTGTACATTTGTTATATTCAACACCAAAAAATTTAGAAGGTAATTTTTTGAAAACCCCTTATAATGGCCGCACCACATTTTTTGGGACTAAAATTTGGTCGAAAATATGCGGCGATTACGCGAGTAAATACGGTAACTCTGTAGAACATGATTAAAATATTATTGCTTTATAATATGACAATTTGTGTAAGAATAAAGCTGTAAATTATGTATTCTATGATGCAATTTACATACATGAAATTAAATTTTAAAATTAGTAGTGTTAAAATGTGTTCACATAATGTACAGTGAGTGACCCAGAAGGATTGTTAATTACAGTACCGTATTTACTCATGCATACGAGGAAAATTATTTTTATACCTTTGTAACTTTGTAGGAGGGTAGAGTAACTATCAGGCAAGCAGTTGGCTGCTGCCCCTACGCTGTGACATAAGGACGTAAGGTATTTTTCAATGTAAACATCTTGAGTGAGATGCGTGTGGTCACGTGCGGCATTTGTATTGCACGAGACTGTACCGGTTGACCTTGACTACTTCCGCTCGCAACCTCCCTAGCTTATCTCCAACAACCATTTCTTATCTCTCTCACACGTGCAGGCACATTGGTTGTCGCCAGCAAGACGAGAACTTTTATGTGATAGAAGGGTGCCTTGGTTCCAGCTTCTAGCACAGAGATAAAAAAAAGGATCAGCCAGAAGTAGCAGCATAAAAAAATAAATAAAGATCTGACTGCCCACATTGTTTGACATTATTTTATAGCCCTCCACGGTACGTTAATATTCCCACTGCATGGCGGCCCTCCCGTAATTTGATACGATAGTTACGTTCGTAACAGTATTTATTGCAGCCTCATTTGCTCATAGAAATGATAGCGTACTAATTTTTTTGAGTTTCTGTGATTAATGACTAATTACCCCACCTTCTCGGACACCCCTCGATAACACTGACAAATCGTAACTCGGACAGCTTCTTCCCCTTTTAGTCAGAGTTATCGAGGGTTCACTGTTTTTATTTAGGCTGTTGGCTTCAAACAAACACGCATTATTTTGAGGTTACGTTTTCGATTCCACGCCCGAATAATCCGCCAAATGGTTAATCTGCACCAAGATAATAGACGTTTTACTGTACATGTGCTATGCCCATGGCAGGAGTAGTTCATTAAAAAAACGTGTAAAAGAAGTTATGCCTAAAATTGGCATAATTTTATATAACTACATAATTGATTCATAACAAATAATAAAATATTTCCAAACAAGGATATGTCTGCAATATGTCAATCACTGAAAAAAAATTATCTCAGTAGTAATATTAAAAAATAAAAAATAATAAAAAAAATTTGTTTACCTGTACAGTGGTACTCTGATCTGAAAAAGGGCTACTGAAAAATGTACAAATTATATTCATCACGCTGTTGATTACATAGTTCTCAAGAGCAACATCCGCATGTTTTCTGTCACATGGTGAATTAGCAACAATAGCCATATCAATTAGGAAACTTTTTTCAAACAACTTCCACATGTGGTGTGATGTATAAATTTCCTTCATTTCTACTTCAGTATCTATGTAACAGTGGTTCAAGAAGTTAATATATGCTTCTTTAACCTGAAAAAGAAAACAAAAAATTATATTTTTAACAACTTATGAAAAGTACACATCAAATGTTAATCAAGTCACAAGGTTGAAAAGAAACCAAAAACCGAATAGAAAACCAAATCATTCAAAATTGCTTAAAAATTAAAAATTTAATTTTTGAACTAATTCCCTTTCCTAAAATACAGCACATTTGATGATGTAAAGAAACTCAATGCCAGATGTAAGGTTAGTTTATGATGACTATTATAAATACATACAAAACTTAAGCTCATGAAAATGAAAGAAAGTACTATATTGAAAAGATTATCTCACCATGTACATGTCATGTAAAATTGCAGTACTGATGTGAAGATGTGTACAATATGATCATATTTTATTTTGTGAGTTACATGTGTTGGTTTCTACCAAGAGGAATGCAGTATCAAAAAAAATTAAATGTCACATTGAGTACATGTTTAGCTTTTCTTCCAACTGTGGATATATTTTTGTATTTTTTGGTTTATGTAAATTGTATAGCAATACGTATGTTTTTTTTTAATTGGTCAAATGCAAACATAATTTCCTTATTTATCTGTAGATAGAAAACATTAAATGAAAACCATGAATTTATTGAAAGTTTTGAGGCTTAGAAGCTCACAGGCAAATAGTAAAGCACCATCTCTCTAAATACAAGCGCAATACAAACTTTGAATATCTGATAATACCAACTAATAGGCCATTCACGATAAACGGAGAAATTTTGAAGACCATCTTGTCTAGAATAATAATTCAAAAATATTATTTATTCTGAATTAAACATAGTCTCCACTCTTAGATTGCTAATTAGGTTGGTTTGTTACATTAAAATATAACAGAAAACTATAAATAATATAAAAAAAAGAGCAACTAGGATTTCAAAATGCTCACTTTAACCTAAAACACCCATAACAATATTATATGAATGTTTGTGAAAGAGGAGGGGGTTAATGCAAATCAAAAGTACCCTGAGCAATCTTCCTCAAAATACCAAACATTATTAGTACTCAAAGAACTACATACATAGCTACACTAATTACATACATAAATAAATTCCTGCATGCCATCTGCATGCTGTGCAACTATACAAAACCATCACAATAGGAACTTACTGAATCAGAACACATGAACGGCTTATACAAACTCAAATTTTATAATAGATAACCAATTATAAAAATATGTAACATTGAAGAAATACTCTCAGCAAGGTGATCACAATACTTCATCATTCTTACGCCACAGTTCTCAACTGGATGTTATATACTTCCCTTATATACTATTTATATTCCAATTTAACCAGAACATGTTCTGTGATTCCTAGTTTCAAATTACAAGACCAAAACAGAAATCAGTAAGTTTCTTTAGGCTCAACATAAATCACAACTACCTAAAAAATTAATCTCAATCAAGGGTATATCTCTAGTAACCAAACCACGTAACAAAATAGAAGGTCTTTATAACCAAACCTAATGTCAAGTACATTTTAATATAGATACAATTGCTTAGAGCACTGCTGATATTTATTCTCGACACTTCGCAGCCCAAATATAGTTCCTTTTATCAGAAATTAATTTAGTTAAAATTTCATCAACGAAAAACGTGATAGCTACTTTACTGCTTAACAAGATGCTTCCTTGGCAGTTGCGCATCTTTAACACAGAAGCATAAAAGTAGCAGTCATACATTAATGGAAAATATGGACATTTTCCAACCTAGCAGAACTGGACATGTCTTGAAGGACCTTCCACACACCAGTAAATATGGTACAGAAACAACAATAAAAACACAGTTAATTCTTGGTGCTCAATCCCGCAATATTACACCATGAGGATGGGCTTACAGATCACACAGCACACAGAAACTAACCAGCAATGTTAAATATGAAACATCACTAAAACGGTTCAAGTCTGTGACACCAGAAAATACCTCAGTTCTCAGGCATTATGGCATGGGTGAATTTGTCCTGACATGCAACTCTCAGTACATGCACCACTACATACATTAAATGCAAATCACCAGCCCATTACATGCTGTGAATAACATAACCTGCTAAAACCAGACACAATTACCAAGCAGCAATGCAGCCTTTCATAATACTCCGCAACATTCCCAGCGAAGTTTTAACCATGTTGTGCACCTTGTGTCTGCTTATCACATTCAATTGCGAACTTGTTGGCTGACTGATGGATCTCCACTCCCCTGCTAACCGCTGATTGCCCCACAAGCTGATAAGCTTGTACCGTAAAACTGCCAAAAAAAATTGTACATGGAAAGAACAATATTCCAACGTGTGCAGTTCCAAGAGTATGTTACATTGTGGAGGATGCTAGTGAATCGGAAAAATGTGAAAATGATAATGACTCTGTAGAAGAGTCTGAGATGATGTAGGTGACAACATTAAGGGAATAGATCGGGTAGCAGAGAACTGCGATGAGATGGACAGTGGGAAAAGGGTACACAGTGAAAGCTGTGGTGAAAACAGCAGGTCGATGACCACGGTGCCGGTTACATACCAGTTGGTTCTAGCACCCTCCAAGACTATTCGGAGACCTGTACGCCACAGCACACTTACGATTAAATATAAATTAAGCGTCACTCAGGACAGGGTGAGCACTACTACTTAAATAAAAGGTGGGGATAGTTTATATAATTTACTCACCATTAGAAAAAAAATGATTGGACTGTGCTGATAGCCAGTGCCAGAAGACCGGATCTCAAGTCTAAACCCCTCCAGTGGGTTATGCGGGAAAAACAGCATGAGGCTAGCTGTGAACTAATGGTATTAAGTTAAGTCCCTGGACTCAGCGGCGGGCAGGGGTTGAGGAGCCCAGGGTCAAAATCAATAAAAAACAGTTCCGGTAAATGAAGACTTAACTACCGCAAACTAAAAATTACTGGCACAAAACTGGTGAAGGATCCAGGCTAGACAGCATCAGACTCAAACTGACTCCAATGGCGTCAGTGTCACCAGGCCTGGCCCATGAGGGGGTCTGACTTCGCGCAGCACAAAATAAAACAGTTACAAAGGTTACATTGGGCAAATAAACAAAAGGGATGGTGTTTGGACACGCATCAATATAATACTGGTATGCCTCCAATAAAACAGTAATTGCATATCAGTATGTCACTGTGACATCACAGCACAAGCAGCGAACGTCATAGTTTATATGTTACTTACATTTGATTTTTTACTGTTATAACTGTAAGAGAAACTTAAATATTTATAGCATAAAATTTTCATAGTGGCATCAATGGAAGCAAAAAGTCCATTTTAATATTTGCCTGAATCAAAAAGTCACATGTTTCACAATGGCTAAAAAGGGACCACAAGGGTGTTTTGGTCCAGCTAGGAGCAAAACTGGCATAACTCGTATTTGAATAGCATAGACCCAGCCACTAAGAGGTGGAAGCAGGCCCTGATAGGCTGAGAGAGGTTGTTAGAAGGCATGTTCTGCATTGTAATAGGCTGGGGATAGACTTTTAGTACAAATAGTACCTAAGTGCCATGATGACTGTGACTGACTGAAGCCCAGAAGAAGATGAGGAAGGGGAGAAGGGGACGAGAGTAAGGTAAGTAGTTTTGAAAGACCCTTCTATACAAGTAGTACCTAAGCGCTATGTGGGTAGTGATTGTATGGTGCCTACACAGGAGGAGAAGTGGATGGCAAAGGGTGAAGGAGGGGTAGCAGAAGTGGTTTTGGAAGATACTTTTGGTACGAATAGTACTTAAGCACCACAAGGGAGTCATATGACAGGCTGTCCTCCTGATGTCCTATCACTTGTCCATAAGACACAGACTTGTGGTACCACCTCTACCCTAAAGGCATAGTTCCTCCTTACCCTATCCGGTTGTGACACAGCTCTACCCCCACTCTCCAGAACCTTTCAGGCTGACCCCCTATCCTCGCCAATTTTGTTACCCTTAAGTCATATCCCTACCACAGACTTGTTTCATGTCCAGAAGAAATGCCCTCTCTCCCCTCCATCGCTAACTTACCACCAACATGTCCTCTCCTCAAGTCTGCCGAAGATTAACTGAGGTTGGCCAGTAAGATCACCAGTATAATCCAATGTCCCCCTCGCTACTCACGCCACAGCATACAACCCAGCACTAAGAACGTTTCCTTGTCATTTGGCTGCTGTCTCTTGAGGTGAGTAGATGCTTCTCTCCATCTTTCAACACTCCACTCATATACTTTAGTTTTGAAAACATATATTCGCTGTAACTGTTTATCAATAAATTACAGGAAATAATGAGATAATAACTCACACATATCAGTTCAAAAATCATATTTATTTTTCCCAAGTCATCATCACCCATAAAAAATATATTCTGGCAATACACTCACAGCTATATTTATTATACTCCATCACAGCTGAACACTTTGACACACATAATTGATGGTAAAAATGTGCAACACCACACATATCATAGCAGTGGCTTTGACACACCCACATAGTTGCCAGTGTGATTCACTACACACAGTAGTGAACCAAGTATTATATATAGATAACTCGGTAGAAATTGATCATGGATTGTTCAGTGGAAGTCAGGAACACTGTAGAATGACTGTAGTCACTCGAGCAGCTGCAGTGTAGAGATACAGACAGCCTTGATATACAGAAGTAGGTACCCAGATGTAGACATCCAGGTATGTAGGCGTCTTGGTGTAGACAGACAGACAGACAGATGTGCAGGCAGCCAGTTTCAGTGTAGACATATAGACAGACAAGCAGGCATGAATATTTCTCTATTTTTTATAACTTTATGTGAGGGAACATGAAAATGACCCCACAGCAAAGTCGTGATTTAATCTTTATTGTTGTAGTACTCATAGTCAGCTACAGACAATGCTACTTTGGATATACGATACGTATAGATAATGTGATCAAGCGACCGGAAAAGACATTATGTGCCCTAGACCCATGAATTTTGTGTTAGGCTTCCAGATAATCGTTAAACAGGAATGCGTTCAGTCCAACAGCATTTACATCTTTAGCTGTACACATACATTTCCTGTTTTGTAATGCACAGGCATAAGATTTAGGGTGCAAATCTATGAAGGTGGTGTTAATGTTGCCACCGCGCTCCTCTTCCATAACACCTGAAATACCCTTATTATACAAGAAAGATTTGACGATTATCTGGAGCATAATTAGAAGGATCAAAATCTGTGGCCAAATGAGAAGCTATATGAGCATATACATTGCGACAGTGTACCTCGTAACTAAACATTCAATATTGCAATATAATAGGTGTAAGGAGGGAAAATAAACAGTTGCTGAAAAATTTGCAGTGAAAATCATGCAAATATAATTTGAAAAGGTCTAGAGCTGCAACACCAATGAACGAAGGTTCATAGAAAAGTGATGTTGAGCTTCTCCTTCCTGATTAAATCAAGGTCATTGGCCCTTTAAATGTCGAACACCCAATCAGTTCTACTGCACCATATATTGTGTCGTACCATGAAACAACATAAATATCATTTTCCCAGTGGACAGTCTGAAGAGTTTTGCCATATACAGAAGTATTCATTAGTTTTTATAATGATTTCCGAAACGCATTCGCTGCCTCAGCAAGTTTGTCAAAATTAAACATAGTGTAAAATGTCATCAATGCACTTTGGTCACACTGTGATACGTTGTGAACAGATTGAAAAATAGCACCATACACCAGGTAGTGCTTCAGTGTTTGCCCATGTATAATGTAATTCTTCCACAGTTCTAACATAAGCAAGAGTTTTTCTCCCAAACTGTTTGACAGTAAGCCACTGATTGGTGCTGGAGGCAAATCAAGTAGAACATTGTGCCATTCCTCTGGAAACAGCAAATCAACCTCCGCAAAAATTGCCAACAGGAAGCTACGACATCACTGTATAACTGTAGATACTGCTAACGCCGAAGTAGCAGATTAAGGATGATCAGAGAGTAGGGTCGAAGTCAGAGTCTATGTAAATATTGTTGACAGTTACGTGGCTTTCACTCATTTGACTAACACCACCTCAATTCCTGTGTTCAACAAATACATATATTTATCAGGGTCAGTCAACAGTTCCAAGTGCACTTGCATCTTGGAGAAGAGACTGTTTTCGTAACATAAAATGTGAGGTCCACGCAGCATGCCTACAAGCAGACAGCCCTGAAATTTTCAAAAACGTCTGTCAACAAGCATGTATCCAAATGCAAATACTGTAAGGCATACTCAAATTACCACAGTGCAACGTATTCCAAGCAGCCTGAGCATGCATGTAATAGCGCTTGCTTACACCCTCACCTCACAATACAACGTAGAACATGTCTCTAAGAGGCAGGGAAATCTCTTAGATTTATTATAGAATGCACGTAGTTGTATGGAAACACTTTCTTTTTCTGCGACAAAAAAAATTGAACATTGTCTGGAAACTGTCCCCAGGTGAGCTTTAGCGTGTGCCACAACTGGTTGCCAGCTAACGATTCCAGCTATGTGTTCAGGAAATTAAATAACTCAATGAACCTGAGCCTTACTGTGCGCTCACCTCCTTGTGTAGTGTTCCCATAGGGAATGTATTTGGTGATACACTTGTAACTTTCTATTGTATTCCCAATGACACATATTTTACCTGGATATTCCACAAATACAGTACTGTCTGCCTGTGAAACACGACAGACAGCCAGTGGGCGCATGAGAAAATGGCAGTCATAATTTTGCATGTTGTGAAAAACAGTTATGAGTGGACTCTTTGCAAGGCGGGACGATAAATAGCACTTGCTGTATGCACATATCCTGTTAAGTCCACCAGTCAGCTGGTCATGATCAAGAAAAATTTTGTCCTTATCTGAACCATTATCCTTCTTGCAAATGTGATATTTTATCTTAACTCCTTCGCTGCGACATTAGACTATAGTCGAATATACAAAATATTTTTAAACTGCAAAATGCAACTTTCGTCGAATATCAAATTAAATGACTCTGTAAACAATAGATACATTGCTTTCACAATTAAAAATAACCAAAAATAAACTATTTACAAAAAAATTATAACTTTTTACACTATCTTGGCACAACTAAAAATGTTTTATTCCACAGCAAAAGAGTTCATTGAGAGCAGGACCCTATCAAATGCGTCAGTGGTTTCTTGACTACTTGTAAGTGACAAATATTATTCATCTCCTCGAAACGAGTCATGTGATATGGCATCATAGTGAAAGTCATGCCGGTTGTCTTAAGAACTGTCCTAGGATTGGAGTAGGAGATGCGTCTCTCAACGTGGCGCGTGTCGGGGTACAAATCCGCGACCATGCTGTAAAAAAAGCAGGGACATAGGTGTGCGCAGCACCGACTGTGAACTGTCTATATTACGATAGATGCATGTCCAGTTGTAGGAGGAGCCCATCCGCTACTGCGCCCAGCAAACTCTGTGATGTTGTTAGTGAGTGCAGGAACGAACTCATCAAGTATTTTGCCCGCATCTGAGGAGTCAAGAAGCTAAAGTAATTTTGACGAGATAAAAAATATCTCTGTGGTAGTTTCCTTCGCTAACCCACTTTTAACAAATTTACCACTCAGAGACACACAAATTTAAGGGGTTGGTGTTGCCACGAGACTAAAGCCAGGACTGGATCACTACACCTGCCAAGAAAAGTGTGAAAGTCTGTGTCAGTCTCAACCTGATCATTAGTGATCCGAACGTCTATGAGTCTATTATGAAACGCACTGTCCAGTAAAACATGTAAGTGAACTATGTTGGTGACAATCACCAACCAGCAGTAGCTGGCGAGACCACTACATCACACGACATACCAGCCTTGCCAGCACTCTATACACAGACGCACTATGAAGGAGTAGACATGTTCATGTTTCCATTCAAAATTAAAGTTAGAAAAAATACGGTAAAAAATTCTTAACACCTTCAGCCAATTCTGAAAAGAAGAACTATTTTAAGCAATAACATACACACTACATTCATTCGTTGCCCCAGTAGTTCAGATTGCAGAGCATTAGAATGAAACTCTAAAGGTTCAGAGTTCAAGTCACCACTGGACTTTTTTACTTAAAAAAAGTCCCAGCAAGGGTTCGAACCTTTAAAGAGTTTCCAAGCTCAATTGAACTACTAAGGCATAAAGACACATAGCATATAATAACCCCCCATACAAAATAAATTACAAAAAATGCAATAAATACATTACAAACCCACTCATGTACATGAATGTACACAAACACACACACACACATTCTCACATGTATTATTTTCATACATACACAGATTGATACATTACTCTCACTCATACATTACATTCACTCATACAATATATTCACTCATGCATTACAATCATACATTACATTTGTTCATACATTACATTCATTCATACATTACATTCACTCATATATCCTATCATTTGTGTGCTCACCATTAATAGTAAGCAGGTCATTATTTGTAGTCGTATCAAGATGATACTTGCAGTTGTTATAAGTTCCTGTGCCAAAAAAAATTCAAGTAAGATACATGCATCATTAATATGTTAACAAGCATTGTAAAATGATAAGGAGAAAAAAGTGCTATTAGGATAAATTTATTATTACATCTATTTTATATGGCTCATCCCTTGTACCCACTTCTGCAGCAAATTAGGTAGCAGTCTGGAGGCTGTGAAGATTTAGGACTGCAATGCGTTTCATATGACTCATCCCTTGTAGAAAATTCCTGTGTTGATGAGGGTAGCAGTCTGGAGGCTGTGAAGATTTATGACTGCAATGCGTTTCATCCGACTCATCCCTTGTAGAAAATTCCTGTGTGGATGAGGGCAGCAATCTGGAGGATGTGAAGATTTATAGCTGCTACTGAGTCATCAGACAGTCCCCTATAGATAATTCCTATGTTAAAAAACTAACTTTTCTGAACTGAAATTATTTTAACACTTTCTTTATCAATTATTGAGGTAAACTCATGCAATGCATTTCTAAGTATTTTATGGAAACACTTATTTACAATTTCTTCAATGTTAGAAACGTTCTTTAATTTCCTCATCTCTGTAACATGGTAAACGATGTTGTGATGTGTGGCAATGCAACACACAGCGTCAACTCGCACTCTGGGCTGTGAACTATGATGATGCTCACCTACTTGAGTTGCAAGTCCTTGAAACGCTTGTAGACGGCATCCACAACACACAGAAGAGGGGTTGAATCCAACATGTAGTAAACAAGGCATTTATTTACGCCACCACAAACAATAATATTGTGATCGCGCTCATCCCATAATGTGAAATATCAAGATGCAGGAATCCGTGGATTGAAGTAAAATGCCAGAAGACCAATAAGCGTATTCAATGCTGCTCCAGCCAGGTTTGACACCCATGTACGGATTTTTTGGGTGAAAAATCATGGTGGCAAGACACCCCAGAAATGTAGGCATACGTTGACGGTGAATGACGACTCCAATAGTTGTCTACTCTGCAGTATGTTGCTCGAAGTACAACACTTAAAGTCTCAGTAGCAAATGACATAAGGTTTTCCGACAACACCCGCAAGAAGTGAGAAAATGTATTGCATAATTTTTGCAATAAATATAATGTAAATACGTAATGGGATGCAATTTTGTACGTAAATGCAAACAATAAAAGTAGAAACATTTGCATTCAACTCTAAAAACCTTTATATTTAAATTTCACATTTGCCACTACAAACTCCCACTCGCAACACAACCTTTAAAATGTGTTCTCTGCTTGACAATGTCTACGGACACTTTATCACCATCACAGACTTCATACCAGCTGACGATCCAGTCACATTAGTTTGTAATCAAAGCGGTGATCAGAGTTAAGTTCACACAGCACTTCATTACAACTGAGCTATAACACGTCTAATATGTATGGTAACTTTTAAGTCCGGAGGTAAATGGTGGACAGGACAGTTGGCGAGTTGACACTAGACACTTTCTCCATAGCATATTCCTAAATAATTATTGAAGTAATAAGTCTAATGTCTCCTGTCGTTGCAATAGTGCTTACACAGTGATAAGCCATAAGGTTTTAAACAGACACGCCTTTAATCAAATTGTACTGTCTCGTAAGCTTAAGGCGTCCGCCTACCTCACGTTTTAAATGCCCATTGTGCCAATGTACAAAAATAAAACAAACTTCAGACAATGTTGGTACCCATTACAAACACTGTTCCAAAGCCCCCCCCAACATGGCTAAAAACTGCCTTTTCCGACTTCCATACCACAAAATGTACTAACCGGATGTACGTGAAACTCAGATTGCCACCTGCAGTGAACTTTGTTACAGGTTTTTCACAAATATAATTACATGGTCGCTGCTCAAAGTTCCATTGTTTGCATGTTAGTTCAGCGCTTGGATCGTTGAGGCGACATAGCATTTTGTGCACGCTTCAAGGTCGACCTTATGTCTCCATGGCTTTTCAGCCTCTAATGCTCAGGTAGGCGGCCCCTGTAAGAAGGGTTGAACAACACCAGCATACTTGCAGAAACCGAGTTGATAATAGTTACTACAACGTATTAAATATATAAAGCTCCGTGAACCATATACGTAAATTCTTGCGATTTTGCTGCACGTTTGTGAATGTATAATAATCAATATACTTTTTATGTAATTTTGTAAATGATGAACAACCATACACATCCTATAAGTCGATTATGATACTTGTACATAATTTGCACAGAATTCTTTCCTGATCTAATCCCAAGATGTATTCGGTAGAATTACCCATGCATTGTTCATGAAGTAGCTGTAACTCTGCATAGTTAATACTTCCTTCATTCCACGAGATCCTGTGGTATGACATAATAGCCATGTAAACCAACATTTAAATATACCATCCAAATTACACCAGGCAAATGCTTCCTTTAATATAAAAGTTTTGGTCTCGCCTTACATTTGCAATACAGATAGTTGCTTTACAATAAATACCGAGCAAGTATTGATTCCCTGCATTATACAGAACATGTTCGCTCAGATACTCACACCTAACCAACCTACATCAATACTTCCACAAGTAATATACAAGCAAAGACTTGTGTTTCCTGTGGAAAAATCTTATCAGTTGTAATTTCTATTAATGAATAAATAACGTTCGAGTTAATTGTATTATTTTGTTTTGACCAACGACCAAGAAATACATAGACTGCTGATAGGACGCCATATTTGATTCCGATTGAAGCTGTGTTGGCAGCCATGTTATAAATGTAGTTTGACAGGAAAGGTGGCAGAATATTATTGTTTACATGGCGTGGCGCGAATAATTTTTTCTATGATTCGTGCGAAAGATGTGTTAAAAAGTTACAGCATAGCGTGATTTCGTGTGTGTTGATGAAAATGGTTAAGTGCATTAAAATATCTGGAAATGTGTGTTCAATCAGTGTTATTTCCACAACGTAATTAATTTAAGGAAAACAGTCGTGGCTGGAAGAAACAGACTGTATTGGTTAACCGATCATACTACTATTATGTTAATCGCGAAGATCCTGGTGATAACTCTGCAAGGTGCAATTCGTGCAATGTAAATTTATCTTTAAGCAACATGGGCCGGCGTTCCGTTATGAGCCACATTGAAGGCAGAAAACCGTAAATAGTCTGGGAGTTTAAACTTTTAAAGTAGGCTCAGCTAAGATGCTTTTTTCAAATCTGTACCATGTGAAACAACAACGTTTCCAGATTAGTGTCACAGCAAAGAAACTTCAGTTACAGCTATATAAGATAGGTTTTTACATCACATTTGGTCTTGCGTCATACTTCATGGATGAAATGAGTTATTTGCTAGAGGGGAAGAAAGTTGAAGTTTGTTTCAACGAGTCATTGAACTAAGTTTCTCAAAAACAACAGATGCACATTACAGTATGTTTTTGGGATTCAAAGAGTGGTGGTGTAGTGGCCAGGTATTACAAATCTGTTTTTAGGCCACTTATTAAATGCTTTTAATTCTGGTATCGAGAGCTTTTCTCTCCATAACTTCACAATAACAGCATTTTAAAAGTGAAAAGTGAATTGACATAAGTGAAAATTGTTGTATTTTAATATTCCTTGGACTTTGTTGCTTTGTAAATAATGAAGATATGATAGAATTTCTGCACTGTGAAGTTATGTTGATTAAAAAGTAAATATTAACTATCACTACTCATCATGTACTGGCCAAACTATTTATTTCAGACACACAGTTTATTATGAAAATTGTTTCTACAAACGTAAGTAGTCCTACGAAATTTTTTGTTAGGTTACATTGGTTTAGGTTATGTTAAAGTTATATTAGGTTACAAACATTAAATTAGGTCAGGTTAGGTTCCCTAACCTAAACTAGGCAACCTAACAAAAAGTTTTACGTAAGGCTTTTAGATACATTATAAGTAGTCCTACATAAAAAAATTGTTACCTAACCTAACAAAGTTTGTTCACGTAGCACTGCTTATAACATCCCTAAAAACATTTTTCATAAATAAACTAGGTATATGACTAAAATCACTAGTTTAGCTGGTACACAATGAGTAGTGATTCTTAATATTTACCTTTAAAAAAAAATTGTCGCGATTATACAACCTGGTTAATTTTTTTGATATTTTGTTGGTCAGGGAAATAAGAGCAGCTGACCTGGAAAAGTCAGGGAAATTTTTTTACAGGTTTTGCTAGCCACCTTGACATACATTTGTCACTGGTAATTGCTACATTGAATTGTTTGAGAATATGATATTACCACTGCTAGGACAAGAGTATAGTGTTTTAATGTTCATACATTTGTCACTGGTAATTGGTACACTGTATTGAGAATAATTTATTACAGCTGCTAGGACAAGAGTTTAGTGTTTTGATGTACATACATTTGTCACTGGTAATTGCTACACTGTATTGAAAATAATTTATTACCACTGCTAGGACAAGAGTTTAGTGTTTTGATGTACAGTCATTTGTCACTGGTAATTGCTGCACTGTATCGAGAATAATTTATTACCACTGCTACGCCACAAGTTTAGTGTTTATTTATGTCAGAACATTAGTAAGGGTTACTTTCTTCACAGCATTGCTCCATCAAGAAGAAATTAAGATTGGTATAATATAAAAATATTTTGCATATACATATCATTGATACCTAGTGAGTGGTGACAAAATCATATTTTGTTTTGATGCGCACATTAACTGTACTGTAGCCTGTTGCCTTGTGCTTAGCATACAATCAGGACAGTGCAGTTTACAGTACATTGTTATTGCACTTAATACTGAACATATTACATGCGTTAAGTACTGCTTACCAATCTGTACTAGTGAGACCAAAATTTATATAGTCTTGGCAATCTGTTTTGGAAACTAATGCTGACATTTTATTCCTCCGTTGTTATTATAAATAAATGGTTTGTAGGTTATATTATTTACCAGTTTATTTGAAAGGTAGTACTGAGAAATAAGCTCATGATGTCATCAAAGTACTGAATGTAGCAAATAAAAGTTATGTTCTGAAAAAAAAATATATGCTATCATTTGTTCCCATATTTAAAATAGCACGAGTACTTTTTTTAAATCTACACAGTGGCTACTAAAAACACTTTACATGGATTTCAGGAAAAACTGAAACATTTGTATCACTGGGAAAATAATTAGGATGCACTCCTGTTTAAATTGATTATTTTATTTTGTAAGCTAGATGTTTAAGAACTATAGCACAGCATTCTTTGATAACTGAGCAAGGGATATCATCTAGTCCTGTTAATTTTTTTTTTATTTTAACTTCATACAAATCTTTTGGTTTCATATAAATTAACACTATGCAAAAAACAGTTTCTGAAGGAGAGTTCAATTTTTTACGTAAGTTTATATGGTGTGGTATTTGTGCACATATGTAATTATTCACCAATATTGAAAACATATCTTATGTAGTTATGTAATTTGCTTTATCCATGTCAGTGTCTCAGGTAGCACCATTTTGTGATGCTAATACTAAATTATAGATTTTGGAGGAAGAGTATTCTACAGCCTGACTTAGATGTTACACCTGTGCAACAAAATACTATATCTCAGAGTCACATGCAATGATTTTTTAATAAATTGTTGGTGTCCAGACCACTGTCCTAGAAGAACAGGTCTGGACACTCGCCTATCTAACAATGTATTTTACTTGACCCCTTTGTTGTTTGGCTGCAGTTCTTCAAATTACCGGAGTATTGTGTTTTATCGGCGCTTCAGTTAGGGCGGTCTGACTCAAACTCCGCCCACTTTTTTCCATTGTTAAATATAAAGTAAATAAAGATTGCTGGAGCCTTTTCTCAAATTTGTGAGCGAAGGAAGTACATATTTCATTAATTGATAAAAAATACATTTTGATAAATTGTTTATCTTAGTGGGAAGGAAGTGAGCAGAGTTTGAGTCCGACCACCCTAACTGAAGCACCAATAAAACACAATATTCTCTGTAACTTAGTGAACGGCAGCCAAACAACAAGGGGGTCAAGTTTCCAGGCGAGTGTCCAGACCTGTTCTGGTCCACACACATTTGACGTAACACAGAAGTAACAGATAAACAGTTCCTGCTTTTTGAAATAGATAAAAATACACATTTCTGACATAAAAATGTGAAACTACCACAGAAAGTCACTGTCAGTAATTAGGCCAACTGATCTATTTGATTTTGTGGTGTGTAACACGGTTTTGATTATGTTAAAGTACATATTAATGTTTTCATAATTATGGTGGTACTGTGTCAGCAGTGGCAGCTTGTGGGATGGGCACGTCTTCTCACAAATAATATTGAATGTACCTCAGTAAATAAATAAAATTTTTAAAATTAATATTTTGTATTTTATTTATTCAATACTGTACCAAAAAGTTATAATTGGTATTTCTTGTAATGCACGGACAATGCTTTTCCCGACACTGCACAGTGCGCACGGGCAGCCTTCACCCACAGCAATACACATTCTTCCCTAGCTGGGAACATGCAACAGGGCTCGGAGATGGCTGAAGTGTGGTGCGTTTTGGGCACGTGCAGCTTAAGCCCACGGTGTTCTAATAGTAAAAGAAGAGAGCAGACTCCCCTCTTCCCCCGTAACTCTGTTGAGTGACCCACTTTGGTGCGAGGGGTGCTGGGTTTGATTCCCAGGTCAGGCTGGGTGTGAAATTGTTCGTCCAAATGGTCTGAAATAATTGTCTCTATACCATTGTCTCATGAATAGTATTTCAATTAGTTGTGTTGATACCTCTAACATAATAGTATACTGTAGATGCACTTTTGGCCGAGAAGTTGCGTAGCTGTGGGCTAGTAATAAGATAGAGAAAATACAAGAAGAGTTCCCTGCTAATGCCACAACGTGTATTTTAAAAGGTCATGGCTAGTCACATTACAATAAAACTACCTGTATTTTTATATAGTAATTTGTACAAGAGTGCATAATTTGCTCAACTTAGTGAAATTTTATGTACACACATGTATAACATTTTCTTTGAGTAGCTTTCATTAAAATGACACAATAAATAGTATGAAATGTATTTTCAGAATCAGTCTACAAAGGTTGGCTTGAAGGTGAAAATTCTGGCCCTCCAAGACCGAAATTGAATTTGTAGCAAACCTAACACACACAAGAAAATATACACCCACATTTTAGTACATACTAAAACTTATGAAATAACCATTTGGTTGACAGATTGTGAAGTACAAAACACATGTTTTTGTGTGTTCTTTTTGTTTCAGAGGAGGCTCTAGGAACGTAATTATGTTATTACATTTTATTTGTTACAAATATAATTACAGGATACTCATTTACCATTATGTATGTATGTTTATAGATGTGCCTTTATAAATTATGTTTTCAATAAAAAATTCTAACTAGTGCTTTTATCATGTAGCATGTTAAAGGTGTATACAATATATGGTGTATTACAGATCTAGAAACAATTACAGTACCCAGCAATGCTTGTATTTATCTTACCAAATGCTTTCATGACAGTGTGCGCAGGAACTGGCAATTTGATGACAGTAAACAGTAGCATTGCAAAATTGTTGGCAATACAAAATACATCCTTAAAAATATTATAATTTCTACCAGCTGTATTGATGATGTTTAGCTTTAAAAATTGTGTAAATAGCCTCATTGTGCACCATCATGTAACCCCCCCACACTACTAGCCATGACTTTGTGCCCTCCTTCGGAATCCTTTCTTGAGCTGCCACTATGCATCAATATTCTTAATATGCTAAAAACTTTTTTTATTGCTGTTATTTTACCTACTAGCCAACCACAAACCTGTAGAGCATATGTAGAAACTTTGCCATTTTGTACTTAGTGAGTTTTCTTATGCCTTCAGGTGATGTGATTGTGTGTGCAATGTATCCTAATTGAGAGTGTTACTACATTAATTAATTTATATTAAATGTTGAAGTGATTTTAAATTGTTATGAATACAACTTTGACACAGGGAAAATTAATTCTTCTTCTTCTAGTGTCAATGTGAACCTTGTGTCCAGCTTTGTCTCCTTAATTTGCATGTTTAACCCTTAATTCATTGAACTAAAGCCTGCTCCCCATCTTTGTTTTCAATTTATACTTTACGAAGGTTGCTGTACCGTAAACGGTATGTTTATGAATGTTTATTCAATTGAACAGTCTTAAGATTGAACAATTCTGGTATACTAGCAGACCATGAGAATGATATTTTAAAAGACTTAAAATGTTTCTATACAGCATATGAAATCATTAGTACAGTTGCTCTACAGTAAGTCCTTTGACAAACCTTGTATACAGAGAATGAACGGTTAAATTTCTGTAACCACAGTGCAATCAGTAAATTTAGAATTAACTGACATAAAGTTGTTCTGCAATTATAACTTGGTTGCTTTCATAACACCCATATCTTCCATAACGTTATTTGAAATGTCACCCATAAATTTTTCTCCAGAGAAAATGTGCTGTATTTCACTACCATCCCTCGCAAAAATAATTGTTGCATGCACAGGACTAAACGTATCAGAGGCCACAATGTTCACAATGAAGACATGGCATGCACTGGAAACTTTTGCAGGGCATAATGCTTATAGGTGGTTCAGGATCAAATGAGAACTTTCCGATAATTTACATTTCCCTATTTCTGTTTAATGTAAACAATGCACTCTTTAAGTAACAATGTACGTACAGATTGTACTGTCCTCTATAAGTTATTGTTGGATGTCATGATAGTGTTTTTAAAATTATATTTACTGTGGAAAAAATGGTCTTTGAAAGTTTTATGTTCAATTTGTCGCGAACCACATATACAGTATAATCATTAATTATATGCAGTAGAATGGTACTTTTCAAAGGCTTGGTGTCGCAGATAATTCACCTCGAACACAATATAGTACCATGTTAAATTGTAAATTTTTATAGATATACTATTGTACTATACTAGTTGTACGTAAGAACAATTTGGACTAATCCCAAGGAGACCCCATCCCTCTTTCTAAATTACAACAAAACAAATACGGATGTATTTCACGTATATAATTTAAGTTTTCATTCCAACAACCGTACAAAACAATGACATTAACAAGTTATTGAAAAATACAATTGTTCAAGTCTGCCCATAAGGTTATTACAATACATGAGCACCAAACATTACACGTTGAGTGGGGCATGCCATGTTCGTCTCAGTCCCTTGGACTCCACGGCGGTGCTCTTTACCAAAATGGTAAGGAATAACCAGAAGTGAACACGAAAATTACAGCTCATAAGGAGCAAATGACTTAAAAAGAAACTGACATTAACAAAATTCAATAGCCAACTTACGAAAGACACGAGCGTCGAAAGTGTCGAGAGACGAAGCGCATCAAAGGAACAACTAGCAGTTACTGATCAACACCTGAGAGCGAGCAGGCCAGGCTTACCAAAGGGAGTAGGGGAAGTAGAGGGGAAGACGGCGGAGTCAAGGAAGAGGCACGAACATCACCAAAGCTATCAGAGGATAGCCAAAGTACGGGGCAGCGGCGAGAAAGTTTAAATCACACCGGACGGAGTCAAAGTTCTGACAGAGTACACACACAGCGTAGCACTGGCACAAAGTTATTAACCTCAGTAAATGGTGCACTATTGGTAGATACTAGTTCCTAGAAGTCTTTCCAATTTGTATATCGGAAAAAAACCCACAACACTATCATGTAACGTGAAGTTGGAATTACATCTCTTTCTTTGTTAATTATTTGCTGCTACATATTCATGGCACTCGAAGTTTAATTTTAATTGAAACCATGGTGGTTGAGCAGGTACAAGCAGATGGTTCTCACCATGGTAATGCAGGTTCAATATACAGTGCACACTGCCAGGAGTTTTATGTTTGAGTGTTGTTTAGAGACTATTGGTGCAGGTTGAAGTTTTCTTTGGTAGCTACATTTTCCCCCATCCTTGTTCTCCTGACACTGCTCCATGTTCACTTCATCCTTAACAGTTAGGAAGAATGCAGATGAGTTACCCAAATTCTCAACTCATGTTTAATTTTTAAAATAAAGTTTTTTTAACATTATTTGAGTATGTCTATTTTGTGCAATTTATGTTTTTAGTGTCTACAAGTATTGATGGAAGAATCCTATGTGCGTACAACTTATCCAAATACACAAATTCCCTTTATAAAAGCAATTAGTATTCTTCCAACAACCTAGAAAGTTTTTATATTTCATACAAGATAAATAAATGTAACAAAAAGAATTCAGAATGTCGCAGATGTAGACAGTATTGCCTTAATATAATGCAGAACTATTGTAATGCCCTGGTAAATAACTGGAGCTTGGCTATTAAGTTGCCCGCCTGATGACTGTCTGTGAGAGTGAGGGTGATTCTGGTGCTATATCATCTCTACCGCACAACTCTGAAACGGCGCGCAGTGGTGTGGTAAAACTATTGCCTGGCCAACACTTTCAGCGATGACCCCATCTTTATAATGGAGTAAAGTTTTAAGTAAAATTCAAAACACCTCTCTTTTGTAGTTCTACATGAATCTCACGAGTAGTTGTTTAGTAATAATAGAGGGGCTCCGAAATTATCTAATGTGGTGTTTTTAGAACTACTATTTCAAGATGGTTTGAAGTGTTTGTTCTTTTCATAAATGCACACATTAGAAACACGTTGAGAAGTTTCTTAGAAAAAAGTGTTCTCCTAGAGCGCTGTGACGCTGTTCACATGGCAGGCGGCCACCTACCGCATGCTTCAAACGTGTTGCGGTGTGTTCATAAGGTTTATTCTATGAAACAATTGCATGCGTGCACGTTGTGCCAACATATACAAAAAGAAAACACTTCAAACAAGGTCAGAACCTCATTGTTACACCATTAAGATAATTAAAAACACTCTTTCTAAGCCCTCCAATTTGGCTATAAATGGTCTTTTCAGACTGCCATACCTCAAAATGTTTAGGCGATGCAGCATTTGATGCACATGTTAAGGTTGCCCTCATGTTTCAGTCATTTCTGATCCTCTGACGTGCAGTAAGGCGATGGCCTTAAGTGTGCTAGTTCATTATAAAAGTGTCTTAATTGTTTCCAGAATTAATCCCATAATTGCTTATTAAAATGTAGGCAGGTAGTGTCAAGTCAGATGAAAATGATGAGTTGAGGTAATGTGTGTGTGTAAATGTGCAACTCTAAAATGTTATTCCAACTTTCAATAAAGTCAATAACATAGTAAAATTACAAAATGTTTTAAGAAGTTCCACTCACAGAATCTATGTGTATGAATTATTAACAAGGGTTTACAATGCTCTCTTGAAGAGTGGGGAGATATGTTTTTTGATAATATCCTATAGGTAGCAATTAAATTAAATTCAGCTTTAAGAGGGCGTGGTACATAATTAAATGCTAAAGTCATTAATCTATAATTGTAGGTTTCTTGAAGCCAATTTGCAAAAATTAAGCTAAAGCAATCCTAGACAATAGTTTCAGCAAACGTTTTAAATAAAATTGTTTCCAGTATTACGAACTTCTGAGGCACAATCTGTGACGCCGGAACTTCGTGCATATAACAGCGTCGCAAGAGATTAGTAATTCTGGATAAATATTTACTCATGAAGTTGGCAAATATAATTATCTAGGATTGTCATTGATTATTTTATCCATATTGGCTTAGAAAACACTGTAGAAATCAATTGATGTTTTCAGCGTTTATTTATCTATCACGCACTCTTAGCTAACAACACCTAGCAAAAAGACCAGAGTAAGACATTTTTATATAATATATATATTTCCTATCTGGGACAACACCACCAATATGAATTCAAAGTAGATTAACTCTGGAAAACTGGTATGAGATAAATGGTATATAACCCAAAAACCTACAGATTTTTGACACTTTCTTGTTTCCGCTACTGTTACATTCGACAGTTTCTCCCACACTAGCGGGGCAGCAGTTGGCTGAGAGGTCTGACCTCTCGCCTCCCACCAAGGCGATCCAAGTTCGATTCCCGGCGGGGTCGGTCCCCGGATTTTTGCATGTGGGAACCGTGCCAGACAATGTCGCTGGTCAGCGGGTTTTCTCTGGGATCTCCCGTTTCCCCTGCCAATTCATTCCAGCGCTGCTCCATGCTCACATCATATCACCCTTCACCAGCGCTCAAGACCTCTATGCTGAGTGCTGATCAAAATCACTTCACTCACTCCCACACTAGCCTTGTTTCATTGTCATTAGCTCTTGCAACCTCCAGCTGGGCTTACCTAGGCATTTAATTTTCGTAGGTCTATGTGGATATGTGTACAATAATTGACAAGCAATTATGTGGAATGAAATTGTGGCATTATGTAAGTAGACTAATACAGCCTTAAAGCCTTGTGGAGGGGTTAATGATGTGCATTATGGATCAGCACGAGAATGCAGGGGCATGGAAAAAGAGAGATCCCTGACAAAACTGCTAACTACTGAGGATCAATCCGTCTCAGACTGCCTTGGTGCATGTGATTAACCACTTAATTGGTACAACCCGCGAAACTAAAAATGTTACTGTTATGAAAGCCTTAAAAATTTCCAAACTTGTCAGGCTACATATCAGTAACACTGTATAACATATTATTGTAATTACTTTCAATCTTAGTCATACAAGGTTTCATTGTCATAAATAGCAAACACACTCTTAGTAGGGGTGACATTTCAGGTTTTTCTTGGGGGGGGGGGGAGGAGAGCGCAAGATATTTTTTCGACAGTGATCTCGTTGCATCTTTTTTTCACTAAGCATGTATAAATTAGAAACTTCAATAGTAAAATTTTGTTTTATGTGCTTAAGTTAGCATTATTTTAATTACAAAATACAAAAACTTTATTTTATAAAATTCCAAATCCAGGAAGGGGGCCTTTAACCTCCCCCCTAAATGACGCCCCTGACTTCTAGTGCAGAAAGACTTGTGATAGTAGGCAATCATCAGCTGCAGAAATAAAATGAACTGACCTATAGCCAATTAATATGTAGGGAAACTATTAAATAATTTGTTCATTGATACATAAAAAGTTGACAGCTAATTGTATGTCATCTAATTGTGTGTGATGCTTAACTTGTGTAGCCTATATATTCATTTTGTAAAAATGCAGCAGTTTAGGGTTGCATTTCTTTTAAGACCGATTTTTCACTTGCCTGCCTGCCACATGGGACCAAAAAATTATTAATCAGTCTGTTCTTCTTCGACATTTAATTGGTAAGTCGTACATACGATGCGGGAAAGTAGGTCAGAGAAATTTCCGCATACCAACGAACACTTTATGGACAGACGTTGATCACTATTTGCAGGTTAATCCTCTGGGAGTACATTGGTTCGCTCGCACAGTAATGACATTGCACAGCTGTATTCTAACAAGTTTCAATAGCTAATTATGTACGGCTAATATAGGTACCAAACTGTGTGATGTAAATTTTAAAGGTCTACAATGAGCACAGTGTATCAGTAGATTGATTAATTTACATGCTGTAACAGAAATTTATACTAAGAATAAAATTTTAGAAAACACAAATTTACAGACCTTTTATGTGCAAGGCTATACAGTAAAGCTAAATCGCGATTCACGGGCACGACAATCAACACACACCTGTACAAGTGAAGTGAGTACAAGATGAAAACAAAATTTTACTGTTCAAGTCGGCACCGAGGTTAATTTAATTTCACAGTAATTCTTACGTTATACTGCGTTTATATTGCACATGTTATACTGTGACATGGTTTATTACGAATAATTCGACATAAATAACGAACTAACATTTATCTTCCTCCATAAGACACAATACACAACAAATACGAACGTGCCTCCTTAGCTGTCAAAATAGTGTCTATCTCACTCACACAAAAAGTAGTTACAGAGTTTGCCGTCGACAGCAGTAAATAGCGCTGAAAGCATAGGAGCAAGCAGTCTATGTATTTCTAGGTCGTTGGTTTTAACATATCAAATACGAATAATGGCAATTTGTCTACGTAGTAGAGAGACAATAAGGTCGGATGGCTCATGCCTGTAGTAAGCTGTATGAAATATGGTGAAATTTACATTGATATCGGAATATGGATAACATTCACAGTTTATATTGTTATGGCACGAGACCACAGCACATTCATAAAGTGCGATGTCGAAGGTCGCTGAATATCTGAGACAAGTTACTACACAAAGCGACGATGGAATGTCTGCAGCCTCGAGGACATTATAACACGCCCCAGCGTATCCACCAAATGATGTGATTAACGGGGACATATTTGTAATACATCGCAAGTATTTAAGAGGTACATAAGGCGGGCAGGGGGCTGTCTGCCGCCATGTGACCTCCAAGACGCCATGTTGCTGCCCGAGGTGCTGACCTACCGTGCTCGACCGTCGTAACCGCGACCACAACCAGCCTGCCCAGGTTATTACAAGGTGAGACACATCAAGTCATATCTGCTCATTAACTGGACTATTTACATTGCTGTGGCCAGAGTACTAAGTAAAGCTCCTCCGCATGTAACTATTAATGTAACTCAATGATACGAATTAACAATTATCTATTTTATACTTTTATAAAATAATGTTTCTTAATTCACATAACACACTTTTCTTATAACATCAAAAACCTTAATTCTGCGGAGACACCTATATAACGACTGTTGAAGTCCCGTAAAACCCAGTAAAAGCTTCAAAGTTGAATCCGCAACAATCGTGGAGGCTAGGGCTTTCCTTCGTCAAGCAACCAAGCGCAGTGGCTCCGCCATTCCCCTATTTAGAGTTTTTAGGTGTAGGATAAATGCAAGAAAACCTCCACCCCCGTAAGTAAAAACCCCACCCACCCACACTAAATAAATAAGAAATATTAATTAGGAGTTCCTCATGAGATTTAGTAACTTGTGTCATGTTCGCGTTACCTGGACTATAATATTTAATATAACGCACAATGAAATATCAATTAAAACCTAAATAAATAGATGTAATATGAATTTAAGATTATAAACTTTCAGGAATTCCCATATGATGACATAATGTATAATGCAAAGCCTCTGTGTGCGACAGACGAGTTTTCAAACTTTATAAAATTTCAAGAATTAAATGCAGCTTGCTTATTGAAAGAAAACTATCGGTGGTGCAATAATACAAAATAAAGTAATGAGGTTAAATTATGTTTATTTATACATGAACAAAGTTATAGTCTTTTAACGATTTCGTTAAGTATAGTATAGTATTAAAAGAACTTATAAATAAATTGTATTCAAAACAAGTGTTCATGATAGCTACTCAGCAATAATGAAAAGGAATGTGCATATTCAAAGAAAACGCAAAGAAGCGCACAATACTTTAGTAAATTTAGTTGCGATTGCAACGGTAAAGAATGAAAAAAATGGATCCATATGTTACGGTCAAGAACGGTCATAAATGTACGTGAAAGATGCACGACCGAGTAGCGAGTCGCTGTAGCTTGAGTATTTGTGTCAGCGCTGAACTTGCAAAATTGCCAGAGCGGCGTACACAGCATCGAGGAAGCACGCGATATATGTTTGTATCACAAGGTATAGTCTTCAGCAAAGCCGAGTAATGTTCCCAGTGGAATGACTGCTTCATGTAACCCTCCAGGACATATTTTCATATTAAACTTATCTTTCTCAGACCAGCCAGCTGCTTCGTATGCTTGTTTTTTGTACGTAGCAGTGTGAACGTAATTTTTGTTGATAACATAATACTAACATATCTCGACCGAGTCATTTCCACACAGTTTAAGTCATAGAATTACCAAACAACTGCTAAAGTCAATTTCACATGACGCTCATGTTTATGGGATTAGTTCCATCGTCTTTTTTGAAATGCACCCCAAGGTCTTCAGTAAGATATACAAGGCAACGTGTCCATGTCTTTGTTCTGTATACGAATCTTTATTTCTGATGGAAAAACATATTGGCCCAATCTAAACGGTTCATATACACATAATTTGGTCTTTATGATTATGTCATCAAAAATTACAGGTTGATAGACATTACGGACCTCAACCATATTTATTCACTGTATATATCCTAACTTCTCTAAGAATTGTATGTTGGACTGTGTTAACAATATCAACTGCCATCGAGCACTAATAGGTTTACATGTATATTCATGTTGTTTAGTACTCTGTTTTAAGATGCCGCTGTGACATACTGTACAATTAAGAAAATTAATCCCCATTATGTCGCACACTGAATATAATATCTGTATCAATGCTGGTTTTTATAGATTTTTTTACTTTAATTATCTCAAGTGAAGACAAACGATTGTATCTTCATCGTGAAAATTCAACAATCTGTTGTCCTGGTCCAATATACACAAGACAATTTCATTTGTGCAATGAACTATTACAGGCATGCAAATTAGTGTGCAAGGATACTAGATTACTATTTTGAATCCCAAAGTGTCAGAGCAAGTTAACTCACGTATAGTGTCGGACGGCTTACAGTTTAAATAGGAACCACCTGCAATACTTAGATTATATCTATAAAAGTTCACTGGAAAAAAATTAACTGGGTAATGCAGTTCATGGAAATGATTCCACCAGTTTACTGTTGGTTTGAGCCCTAACATTATACCAAATGTATCGCGCGCTCCAACTACTACTACTACCTTGTTCAACATTCTAATAATACCTGCTCAACATCCAAAACTTGATAGTGTTTTTGATTCCTTTTACAGAAAAAACATTACTTTGAAAACACATTTATATGTATGCGAGAAATTTGAGATCTAACTATTTTCAGTTCCCCATGCTTGGTAACTGTACAGTTAAGTAATTATATGTTACTTTCAATCTCCTTATGTAAGCAATGCCTCCTTTGGTGGATGCATGTTGCCAAAACTGTCATAGTAATATGTGGTGTTATCTATTTTGCTAAAACACATCCAGTGCGTAAAATCACCTTTGCGACTATCTAAATTAACTGTTATGTTTTCGCATGTAAGTAGTTTGTGAGTTAACTCTTTCCTCATATACACCCCTTGCAAATACGGTATGCACAATTTCTTAACATAATATGTCGGTTAGCGCAAGTTACGGTAAACTGTTTAATATTTGCACTTAGGTTTTTTATAACTCTGCCTCGTCTAAATGGTCGTAGATACAGACCGCCAACATTTTTTCAGTTGGAGGCTAACACTTCCATCTTAGCATTCTGGTGCAGAAGTTCGGCTAAACTTTTTTCAGTAGCGTTTTTAGAACTGACTGTTTTGGCAATGATGCTAGCACCACTCGCCATGTGCCCAGAGTAACTAAGACCAGGAATAGTAACTGGATAGTAATAACCTTCATGCATTTCTTTATTCCTACGCTGGGTTTCTGCTTTCAAATCCCCAAACCAACATTTACTTTAGTATTTATAATTTCCTACACAATCCTTAAAGCTGCTTTCACCCAAAGTTTCGTCTGCAGTGATTTAAGATATTTCTTCTGCTCAAGATGCCAATCATAAGTCTGTTGCATATCTATCTTTCAAACTGTCGGATTGAGAATACTTTATTGTGGTGCTTACACGCTTTGTCAAAATCATTTATACTCTTTATCTCCTTGCGCTATCTTGTAGCAAGTTGCATCCTAGGTCTGCAACAACTGTAGGATGGTAAATGAACTTTTAATAGGAGGTTGTCAATTAGCTTCTTACGTAGACCACATCCTTTTTCAACATCTTTGCCCAAGGCATACACTGAGGTCGAGTGTGTGTGTGTGTGCATGTGTGTATAGGCAGTTCAGGATAAACTAAGCAGCGCTTACAATTTTCTGTGAGCTGTCATGCTCCAGTCTCCATTTTAAACATGGAAACTTCCACGTAACTGATGACTAGTGTAAACATTCCACAACTCTCAAAACTTTACTTCTATATCACCAATAAATATATTTTTTTGTTATTATAAATGTTGCGAAATGCTGTGATCACATTAAAGTGAACTACACACACACCTACACACACGCACATGCACGCACACACACACAAAGTAGCACTTGTATATGAATCATCTCAATAATAATGAAGAAAATTAAGCAAGAGCATGAGTTACCATGTGTTATTTAAAATGTCGATAAAGAACACAAGAAAGTAGGGATACATGGTCCCTTGTTACTGCATACCCTTCAAGCATGTTTGTCTGTTCCTTCATCGTGTGGCTTAATGCTTAATGCTGAGACTACCAAACAACTGAATGATTTAAAATTTGAAAATGTGTATGTTTCCCAAAACATTACATCAAGATAAATACAAATGCTAGGAGAAAATTATAAACTCTATCAAAAATGT
Organism: Medauroidea extradentata; assembly: GCA_003012365.1. Classification (NCBI taxonomy): domain Eukaryota; kingdom Metazoa; phylum Arthropoda; class Insecta; order Phasmatodea; family Phasmatidae; genus Medauroidea; species Medauroidea extradentata. The sequence continues at coordinate 69,285 of PNEQ01008096.1, forward strand.
GAAATACTTTCCCTACAGTTACAAGGATCAGATAGTGTCGCCTAAAGATGCTTTACTGAATTCAGTGTTTATATTTGACGATGTGTGGGCAAAATCAGATGCAAGATTCAAAAGTTCTTCAGTTTCTGGAAACATTTAATGTTAACTACGTTTATCTAAACTAGAACCACGCTCGTATACCGAAACATACTCTGAGAGATAATTCTAAAGTGATAGTACTGTTCAAGATGGATAACTTGAACATATGTTACGTATACGCACATAATGTAGCAATAGATATGAACATCCACAATATCAAAGAAATCTGCTTGTACTGTTGGCGTGACAAATCAGGGTTCTTGATGATTGTTAAGGATTTTCCACTATACAGACAATATTTGTGGTGTGAATTAGATAAACTTTTTTGTTCCTAATGAAAAATTAATTATTTTATTTAAAAAACTGGTTACATCAAATTAAAAAAAAAAGTGTGACCATAAATGTATCACTCACAATGTGAATGGCATGTTTACTTTAAATGGTTGTGTTTTGCATAATGTTGGGAACCCATTACAGAGCAATGACACAGTTAATAAAAGTTATGTTACAAACTTAAACACTACACAAATGGGTTTTGTGCGGACGACTATAGACAAATTGGAAAAAATGGTGTCTTTGTGGTTTAAATGTTTGTGGAGCTGACTTTACTGACTAATCTTCCTCATCCTCTCCCTTTGTTATCTAGGTGTGTGTCCCTTCCACTCACTGTTTTCCTCCCCTCCTCTTTGCCTGGTGCCTTGGTAGGCAGGCTAGTTGGTGGGCATTGAGTTACAATCCATCGACCGAGGTAATCTCATCTTCCTACCCAGAAAAATGTGTTCTCACGCAAGTTGATGGATCTACTGAGTTTTCATTACACTTTCTCATGTTGGAAGCATCTGATTGGCTAAGCAATGGGCACTGCACCATCTTTCTTTGCGTTTTAAGTCAGGCATTTTTGTTCAACCTGGAGTGAGCTTGAATTCTAGAAGGGTGTTTATTGTTACCTGCCTTGTCAGGTCTCCCCAATTCTTCACAGAAACTTTACATCTGGTTTGAAATTTTATATTTGTTGCTGTTCACTCATCCCTGAATGGCATGAACTACATTGCTTTAATACACACTGTGCCTGGAAATCTCCCGTGTTCATTTATTGTAGTTATAAGTGCCGAGTTTGCTAAGTATCATCATAAGCTTGGTAAGTTTGGAATTGGTGTGACAGCACAAAACTTCTGCGTAACTCTTTGGTCCCACGTCTTTTGCGTGCGTTGGTGCCTTTCGGGTGTGGGGGCATGATTTGAGTGATTTCAATTTTGTTTGGAGTCTTTTGGATACTATCCTGGGAGTCAGATTTACATTCATATGTGATAAATTGTGTTTAAAGGTTAGCAAAATGGCTTAGAATACAGTAGTGGGATATTTTGTGATGAAAGGTCGATAAGTTTTCATAACTTATTTGACCAAAGCTCAGTGTGAAATGGAAGGTAATGTGACAGTGACTCAGTTACAAATGTTAGCCATCTCTTACACTAACGCATTTACTTATGTTTATAAACGTACCATCAAGTTTGTTGTCCACCTGCGGCTCAATCTTTGTCAGCCCAGCAGTCTGTGTTCATCACCAACTTTAACAGTGTACCGTTGTTAATGATGTTAGAGCCAAAATTAGTATTACAAGTTTTTCTTGGGTGTCAAAAGGCTTAAGTCCATAAGTTGCAACCATACGCGGAGTCATGGAAGTACCTTAGGATCATCGGTTGATGAGAAAAAGTGCTAAAACATTTCTACTATTACTGGTTTTCCCCATAAAATAGGTGATACCATCCTCCATGACATAGGGCACATCCCTTTCAGAATCAAGATTACGACGTACTTGTAGACAAAATATATCCTGAGCTTGTGCTTCCTTCACGTGTGTAAAACATTCCGGAAACCCCTTTAAAAGCATTACTGACGATTCCGGACGCGGCAGGAGCATTTAGAACATATCAGGATTAAACATACATGATAAGGCGTCAGCCACAGAATTATCAGAACCACGGATGTGATGCACACGGAAACGAAAAAAAAAGCCCAATGTCCTAAATTGCCAACATGCATAGGGTGTTTTAGCACCCAGCTCAAGGCTTGGTTGTCCATACATAAGTTGAATTCTTCGAATTCCATATAGCAAGAAAAGTTTTTAACCCCAAAAAATAACTGTCAACAATTCTTACTCATAGACTAACTATACTTTTTTTGCATTGCTTAAAGCCTAACTGGCGTATGCAACAGGAACAATTGAACCATTTACTTCTTGCCCTCAAATGGCACTGACTGCAGTCCTGGAAGCATCTACATGCAACTTGAAATATTTGCCAAAATTGGGCAAAAGTAGCACGGGAGGGCTGGTAAAGCATTATTTTTAACTGTTGAAAAGCTTTCTTTGCACTTTGCCCCAGGTGAAGCACAGGTCCTTTTTCTTCAGGGTGTAAAAGGAACTCACTATTTCCGCCAGATTCGGCACAAAACGACCATAATAACCAATCATCTCTAAAAATTTTTGCATTCTCTTAAAGTTTTTTGGACAAGGAATATTTAAAACTGGCTTGATATTTTCTGGATCTAGTATTAGTTTACCAGCTGATACAATGTAAACTGGAAACTTAACTTCTGTCTGTAAAAGTGATATTTTTCTCATGGTTTACTGTGAGCCCTGCTTCCCTGAGTCTAGTGAATACTTTGTGCAGATGCTCGACGTGACTACTCAAGTCTTTACTATACACAATATCATCATCTATGTAATTGAATAAAAAATGAAATTTATACTCTGAGAAAATATAATCCAGGACTCGCTATAAAGCTTGACTCCCAAAGTTAGTACCCATGGGAATGCGAGTAAACTGATTCCAAGTGGTACAAAAGGCAGTATATTTACAGTTTTGGTTGATGTCCATTATAGATTATTATGTAGCTTGTCCCAGATTTCGCAGGGCTACATCCACTGTACGGAGCAGAAAAGGGTCTAAGATAATGCGTTTAGACATGGCTGAATGATCAACTACAAACCTTATATGATAACTTTCCTTTTTCTTTACTAAAAAGCTAGGTGAACAAAAGTCAGAAGTAGAAGGCACAATCTCACTGGATTCAAACAAATTGTTTCTTACTAATGTGGAGAAAAATTTTGACAAAACACGCTCTACTAGCACAACAGCACGTAAGACAAAATTATTTTTTTACATCAACATAGGTAGCCTCCTCAGGAACTACGTAAGATGGCGAGATATGGCCAGTTTTGCACGGAACCATCTGCTTATGTGCTGCAGAGGGAGAGACTGCACGCAGATAGAGAGATGGGAAGCAAGCATGATGGCCGCCACCCTTTGTTGATGCACATAAAGTGTGTGCAAAAACATCACGCTTCAGCTGCTGCACGGACAGAGAAAGAAAATCTATGAATAGCCACTCACAATGCTAGGCACATCTTAGTCTGTGCAATGACGCTTTGCTCGTGACGGCCTTCATGCAAGGTCAACATGTTCAAGTGTTAAAGAATAGCATGTACTGTTGTAATTGCTTCCAATATGCATAAATTTACATACAACTTTAGTATGTGGCTAACTTAAAAATGTTCTACGTAAATGAAGAGATTTTTTAAACTGGTCTTGATAAATTTTAACTTACAGCTCCAGAAATAGTGCCTAACCCATGAAGATGGAAGATGTACCAGTCTAACTAAGCCATACCACATTAGAATATCTCAATATCAAAGAATTGTACAGCTGATATGGACATGAACTATGGCATATGTATAGAGAGAAAAAACTCTATTTAGGTAAAGTAGACAGAAAAAACTCTATTTAGGCAATCAGGGAAGTTATATTCTTACCACGAGACAGTTGAAAGTAGCAGATATAGCATTGGACGTTAGTCCAAGGTTATATAAATTATTTTTCAAAAACTATCTGAATGCTTACTTGGACATGGATTTAGACCTATAAAATATTTGGTTGATCTAACCAACGCACAATATTTACATAATAATCTTGATACACATGAATATAAAAAATACCGCCCATCCAAAGTATCCACAAATCAGTAGAAGACAGTGGTTTACAGAAACGTGATAGACACTAATTATGTTTACTGTAATAACCTGAACATTCTTGCACATTGTTTACATTACTCATAGCATCTCAGCAGGCTGAAAACAACACCAAAGAATCTGATATAGTTTTGTTTATCAAGTACCTCGAGGAAGGCTTCATGAGTATCAAAGCCGTGGTCTGCGAACTTCATGTACCTTGTAGGATCCACTTCCCCAGATGTAAGATCATAACACATTGATTAAATTACTTGCTTCAAACTTACTTTGGTTATTTCAGCTCATTTACCAGCACAAATAAAGTACACAAATCTATTCTTATGGTTATTGATGTGTATTAAAAGTACAGTATTTGTGGACATTCCCACTTAACAACAAAAATGCTAAGACTGTTACTGACACAATGAGTAAATTATTATAAAACCACATACCAAGAAATTCACAGACTGATCATGAAGGTGAGTTTATAAATTCATAGTTTAAGAGGACGTGGTACATAATTAAACGCTAAAAGCATTAATCTATAACTGTAGGTTTCCTGAAGCCAATTTGCGAAAATTAAACAATAAAATCCTAGACAATAGTTTTAGCCAATGTTTTAAACAAAATTGTTTCAATGGTTTATGATAATTATCAAATCCCTGCATGCCAGCATACATTTTTTACGACATAGTAACACTTTACAGAAACAAAACCTTTGCACTCATACACTCAAGATACAAATGCCTGAAACACTGAGGGTGATGTATGCCTTGTAGTTGGGTCCAAGAATTGTATAAGTGTAGCCAGGGTAGGATCTACACCTAATTCATCATCTGATACATACTAACTTGTTGGCTAGTGCTGGAAGCTCGGTGATTTGTACCAGATTGACGATGGGGCAGCAAGAGTTGGGGCAGCCTGTAGTTATCATGTGGAAAATGTTTTAAATGTCCGAGTAACCATACAAGTACAATTAACCATTACAGGTTTAGAAATGGGTATCAGGAATATGCAATTTATAGATTACCCTACAGTAACCAATGTCTATGTAGTTGTAACAGTCAATCTTTTCTGGCATAAATTTTAATTACACTCAAACTTAAAATGCCAATGTTTTTTCCATAGACTCGCACATCACTGCAGAACAGTTGTTGGAATGGAGTCTCACAGCATGCTGAGGAGAGCAGGCACTTATTTGATGGCAGTATGGTGTGATGCCATCTTGCAGTGGTGGTGGTGGTGGTGGTGGTGGTAGTGGTGGCGGTGGTAGTGATGGTAGTGGTGGCGGTGGTAGTGATGGCAGTGGTGGCGGTGGTAGTGATGGCAGTGGTGGCGGTGGTGGTGAGGACAGAGAAAAAGAGAGGATATGGCTGTGCTGCTTACTTCTTACTTGCTGTTAGTTTACTCAAGTAAAGTGGAAGGCTGGCTCTTCTGTAGTCCACAGTCACACACACTGGTCCACACAGCAGTTGATAATTTCTTAGGAGCCCTCGTACATACAAGAATTGTGAACCAACAACCAATTGCCACTGGCATCACATGTCTCTGTATACGCACAAGACGCAATCATGGAATTCTTTATGTCCTACAGCATGGTATACATTACAGACGCGTACCCATGGGTGACACTCTAGTATGTCAATGTAGTGTGAAATGGCAGCGACATCTTGAGAACTGAATGCGTAAAAACCAAGTATCCCTAGTTTATATACTGTTCCGCGTGAGAGGTGTGGCGACACCGGTTTCTACTGGTGATCTTGCTGGCCAATCTCAATCGAGCTTCGGCAGCCTTAAGGGGACAACGTGTTGGAAGAAAGTCAACAGAGGAGGAGAGAGAGTGAATATGTGTTATGGTGATTAAACAAGTCTGTGGTAGGAATATGACTTTAGGGTTGCTGAATAAACTAGGAGAGGGGATCAGCCTGAAGGACTCTAGGGAGTGGGAAAGGGAGAGAGGCTATATCCCAAGCCTAAGGTTAGGAAAAGGAAAACTATGTCTTTAGGGCAGAGGGGTACCCCACAAGTGATACAGGATAGGCAAGTGGAGGTGGTCAGTCTGAAGGACTCTTGGGAGTGGGGATAGAGAGAGATGTTATGCTACAAGCCTGTGATATGCATTACAGAGAGGAGGAGACACTTTGACTTCAGGGTACAGGGAGTACTAAAAGTCTGTGCCTTATGGACAAGTGGTGTGACATCAGGAAGACATGACTCCCTCTATCTTACTTAGATACATTGGTGCATAGAAAACATAAAATTTGTTAAACTGCACACTGTGCCTTTTAGAGTGGCCATTGTGGTTACCCGAATAAAGTTACCTGTCTCAACGGCAAATGTGGTGGTTTAAGTTGCATTCATGAGGATTTTGTGAGGAATTCTGAAGTTCTGGTATGCTTTCAGAATGACAGTTTGTGACTGCATGTTTTATGCAACATCATAAGAAGTGAGAAAGAAAAAAAAGTAAAAGATTTACTTTATGACTTGAAGCACTTGTACCCTTATATTACTGATTCGACCAATCAGTAGTTGCCTAGAGTAAAAAATGATGTTTTGTATCAAACTGTTTCTATTCGATACAAAATATGTTTCCTTCTTCATTCAGTCAGTTTATAGGGATGGTAGATATAAGAGTCTTGGGCCACGATCCATCACAGCTGAACAGCACTAAAAGGACTGATTTTTCATTAGTGCTCATCAGTAAAAAGGGAATGTAAACAGTAAAAATTTTGGATCTTAATGCAAAGCAGTGATTTTTCACCACCACTATTATAAATATTATAAGATAATGAGAATAGCATGTGAAATAATATCTGCAAGAGTCTGTTAACATTGCAAAACTAGATACCATGTAATATTAATGTGAACAAAATCAACACAACATTCAACAGGCAGGCAGCAACTTTCTCTGCAGAAGATATTGGAAAGCTGATGACTGGAAAGCAGATGCACTGGTACGACAAACGTCTCAATCTGCATGGTGATTATGTTGAAATGTAGCTGCAAGATGTACACATCTTTAGACAATACAAGCATTGTACAATTAATTCATTCTTTTTTTGTTAAGTTCATTGGAGATTCAAAAAAAGGCCTCCTCTATATACACTCCATTGGTTTGTTTTTATAATGTAAGTGTTAATAGTTTGTTTGCTTTTTGCAAAATGCACATTGAGTGTATCAGTGGCATTTCTAAATAATTACACTTGTGTTATTAGCTAGCATCACAAATAATTAACGTAAAAATATTGATATTCCAGGAATAATATTTCTATATACAAAACTAAAAATAGTATTTACAAACTGAGAAACACCATCCAAAAAAGTCATACATCATCAAAACAGTATTTATTATAATATTTGCCAACATCAATTCAATGCAGATACCTGGTGTCTGTTATCAGTACAGTGGAAAAGACTGTCATCAAAATCCATGTGGTACCACATCACCGTCACCCTCACTCACATCACCTTTTTTCTCATTGTGTTCACTTCGAAAAATTCTACACACTGTCTACGGCAATGAGAATGAAGCACTTCTTGAAGCCTTTCAAAATGTTGTCACTTGTGATATTGTTCCATGATATCAGAATGTACTGGCTAAGCACAGCATCTCTAAACTACTTGACTGTGCCTGTATGGTATAACTGATGGGTTCCTGACAGCAGACATTCATTTTAATAGTTTTTCATTTGAATGCATCAAAATGAGAATGCCCACATTTCTAAGGTAGCACCATGATGCTGCAGAGTACTTAAGCCAATCAAGAACTTAACCTTGGTTCATTCATAAACAATAATCATCTAAAAATGCCAGTTTATGGACACTTTCATTTAGCAAGACTTTACGTTGCAAAACATGTTGGTAACTTAAAATCATTTTATTTTTATTCATTACTTTACCTCAACAGCTTGAATGCCACAGTTTCATAATTTTATATATGTATTGAACATTTTCCAAATTATAGACATAAACACTATAGTACAAGAATAAATTTTCTGTGGTGAATGGTAGTACTAAGATAGCCACAATAATGAAATATTGACACAATGACTGACTGGCAGTTTTGGATTGCAGCACTAGGATAGCATAGGTGGGATAAGGCCTGCCCCCAATGAGTTAACGACAGCAGGAACACTACACCTGAAAACAGACAGATAGAAAAGTTGTCCATCTACAAGTGTAGTGCCATTGAATGATAGAGATGTATAGAGTTCTGTACATAAAACCAATATTTTATGATAAGATTTTGATGATTGTATGGGTTGTGTTATGCATTTCGCATGCATTGTTTACTTTATTTCCAATACATCATTTATGTAAAGTTATTTATATTCTCTTTACAAATAGAGTTTTAGTACTCTGCAATTCTTACCACTTTAAAAGTCATTTATTTTGAAACTTGTAAATGTAAATTAAAATGTAATAATTAACAAAACTTTGCTCATATTGAATTTTAGTTGACTGATTTCGGTTCTAGGGCATACATATTTTTATGAAACAGATTTTTTTTCTGGTAGTGCCCTATTGGGAAAAGGAAAGTGTTTTGGCAGTGAGATGGAATATGCTTTCCCTGTCATATGTTGCAAGGGACATTGTAGGAGTGGTATAAAGCATTGGTAACATTGTTGTTCGTTGTCCTCAAAAGTAGGCCAGGGTGTTTGTCATCTTATTATTAAAGAACAAACTTTTTTGCAAAACATGCCTGATTTTGAGGATGTGCAGCACTCAAACCATTACAGTTACAGCACTGCAAAATATTTTTGTCATTTTTCTATCCTTCCTCTTCCTAAAACCCCCATAAACCATCCCCTCCCACCGAATCCCTGGGAGAAGATACTGTTACAGAAGGGGGTACTTTTTTTTTTTGCTTTTAAACACATAATGGTTATATAATCTACACCATTGGAGATATTGACTTAAAATGTGGCATACGTACTTAAGTTTTCAATACCTCAAGATTAATTTTTAAAATTTTCTAAATTTTTAAAATTACAGGGTAAATCTTTTTTTCTGCGGTTTACTCCCAAATGTTTTCCATTTATAAACCTAATGACCTTTACGTGTTACAAGAAAGAAAGTCAAAATTTAGCAAAAAATTTTGAGAAAAAAATTACGTAATTTTTTTAAGAGGGGTCCAACTTTGGGGGCGTGTAACATTTGAGCCATTTAACCTACGGAACTGTGCTTTGAAGTGTGCACTATGCTAACACAACCCTCAACATTTTTGACCAAATTTGAAGGAAAAAATCATCACCCCAAAACACCCTCTAGATGTGTTCAAAAACTCAATTTCCTTTTCTTACAAACTGTTTTGCATACGTGTACCAAATTTTATAAAGATGTCTCAAATAGCTTATGAGTTACGATTTTTTTCAAATTTTTGAAGGGGGGGGGGGGGGTCCAATCCAAGTGCCTATAACTTTTGAACTATTGAACCTATGAAGTTGCACTTTGAAATGTGGACTAGATCTAACTCATTTCTAACAGCAATTAGTGACTTTTACATAATGTTAAAGAAAAAACAATTGCTTTCGGCTTATTCCCATTTAACAAATCTTGGCATAATACCCACCTTAAAGTACCATCACATACCGAGTTTGAAGATCCTGCCACAAAAAGGACGGAAGTTATGCAGAATATACCATTTATGCCCTTTTGTCAAATAGGCATATTCCCCACCTTAAAGTACACCTACATACAGAGTTTTAAGGTCTTAACACCACAATTATAGTATTATGTGGAATTTTATATTTCCATTTGTTCCTATCAATTGCACCGGGCATTTCATTAAGGGACCTTCATTATTAATAAAAACATTCTGTCTGCAGTCGACCCTTCAACTGCAGAGAAAATATCCCGGGCGATAAAATGTGTAAAACCCTGATCCCAACTTTTGGGGGCAGAGTTAGCAGGCTTATGCATTATATCCCTGCCAAGTCGGTCTTACTGAAAGGCGGCACTTTGACTTAAAAAATGTTTCGTCTTTGTGGGACTCAAAAATGTTTCACCTCCTAGTCGATTCCTGATACCAACGGCCTACTTGGCGGGATTTGTCCATTCTGTGGCCACCAAGTTGACCCCATATAGAGGTGGTAGTTGCAATTCCTTCTAATGTTTATTGCTTTTCCCACTTACTGTGGAGCTGTGCCTTCAACAGCAGAGGAATTCCAGTTGCCAACTTATTTACGTAAACTCCAAGGTGAGGTAGAATTTAGGTATTTTAAGAAGAGTATAGGGTATATATGACGGATTGAGGACTGCTCTTCCAGCTCTATGCCATCTGAGTCCAACACTGCATGGATTGTCCTCTGGCGATATTGTGCTTTACAGGTCGGGTACTAATTTGCTTATAATTATTGTTTAAGAGAGAGCCTTATAGTCCTGTGGTGAGGGGCATTAGAATACCGCCACTATAATCCCTACCTGTCGTAGGAGGCCACTAAACAGGAAATGTCTTACATTGTCAGGTGCTCTCAGTAACTTACCCAAATTTCTATCGCGTACTGATTTCATGTGTATTACAGCACATGAAAGCTTTTTTCACATATACATGGGCTTTTCTTCTTTGTTTCAGACATTGAGATGGTCACCCTGTACAGGTATATATTACATGTTTAAAGACTGGAACTTGTCATTTTGAACTATCTCCTGAGAGTTTTTTTTTTTTGTGGGGTGTCACATGCCATTATTTTCATTATGCTTCCCTTTTGACTCCTAGCCAGTTGTGTTGTTTGTGTTCCCCCCTCCTGTGCCTTTTGGTCCACTCTCTGCTGTACATTCCCTTCTCCTCTTCACTCCCCACCTCCTCCAGCACTCAGCTGCCTGTTTTTATGAAGAAGAGAACAATCTTGTTGCTCTCATTAAAGAAAGATAAACTACCCAAACAATCAGAGTGAGGCCAAGAGTGTTTAATGCACAAAATTACTATGCTACATACAGGGATGAACATGTTATGGTCATTGCTAAGAAACCTTTCTGACATCACTTTTCTTCCAGAACATAGAGGAAGACACTTCACACGCAACGTTGTGTACCTGTAAGTCCTTCAGTGAGGCTTACAACCTCACAATCCTTCAAACCTACTTCTCATCCAGGATGGTATTTCATCTTAAAAAAGTTTTTTAGAATGCATGCCTTGCATCCTAGAACTTTAAAAATCTCGGACAACCACACATCTTGGGCATCAATACTTTTACTCACGAACTTGATGTCTCACTTACCTACACCTACACATTACAACACACTACACTTATCCGGTAATGCAGCCTGTTACACTCTTCCAGCAGTGTTTTCCAGTCCTAAGCCCTGTTTAACGTATGAAGGATATGGAGAAAATTTCTAAATAAAGTTTTATTGCATATTTCAATAACATATTTCAGTGGTGACTACATGGACAGTTTTTATACCTGCTCTTATTTGAGGTTGTCCTGTTCGAATTTGTCCCATTACACTCTGTCATTTAAAATCCACACAAACTTCCTTAGCACTTTAAACCTATCCCAATTTCCATTTTTTCTCACATCATCTATACTTATATTTTCCTATTACTTCTTACACATAACTTAACTCTCTCCCACAATGCATTTCACCCTTTCCATTTTTCATTTTAGTTTCGCTAGCCCAGTACCTGGTATATCATCAAACATAAAATATGCTCTTGAGGCTCATAATGCAGTACTTTCTGAAAATATATGTTAACTTCAATAAATACAAACTTAGTCCACATATCAAACTTCACTGCAATATATTTATTTGCACAAATAGTTAACAGCTTTCTTATTTAACTGTGAATTAAAGTTGATACACTTCGAAACTTATAAACAATTTCAGGCTTTACATCTCCAGCAAAATATGTCACCTGAAACCCTCTAGGACTAGGTCAATTTAGATTAAACACCATCTGCAGTTAAAAAATGTGAAGAAGTCTCAATCTTGTTCTGCTCACATTAATTTCATGAAATGATTACGTTATAAATCACAAGGTGGCACTGAAATAATTCAAGCCATTTATTTATCATCCAAAGCAAATTACCATTACCTGGAAAAAAAAAAAAAAAGAGCTGCCACTCTTAAAACTCTGCAACACTCAGTGAAACTTTGGTAATAAATAGCCAAAACATTGTGAAGTCTGGAGAAGTACACCTTCTTTCACTTCCAGGCACCATAAATAATTTTAATAACTGAAAAAATGCAATGGATAGAGAAAATTAGAAAGACAAAAATCACAAAAGTTAAAAAATTAAATAAAAAGACGGTATTTAATATCACACAGAAGGCTGTTCTGCTAACAAGTGGCAGCTGGCCAGATACAAAAAAAAATATAACTAGCCAGTCCCTCTCCACTTCTGATAGGCTTGCAAAAATAGTATATGTTACTTAAACTTATAGGGCCTTATTCATAGTCGTAAGATAGTTCCGAGATGATCCTGAGATCATCTTGTGCCAGTTAGTCCAGGGTTGGTCCTGACTCGGACTGCCGTTAGTCCGCGTCTATGAATAAGACAAAAATTAGTCCGACGATAATCCCGCACTAGTCCGGGTCAAAAACGACTATGAATAAGCCCCATAGGTGCTAAACTTATGGCTGTGGTTCTCCATTGTTTTCCGATCCAGTAAAGGTGAATGTTGTGATGGTTCCTTAATACAGGTCATGGAAGTTTACCTCCCTGTTCCTGTCTGTAAGAGTCCCTGCTTCCATTTTAATGACCTCGCTGTTGAGTTGTTATAAACATTTACTTATTTATATTGTTAAAATGTCTCTTGTTTAAAAAAATAAACACACATACTACCTAAAAGGATACCAAATTGTCACCGGTGTACTCGGTGATTATAAAAATATTTTATATATCACAAATTCCCATCTACATCTACTAATGCTTAATATAACATAAATAAATCCTTCAATTTCATGACTTAAAACAACTCCAAATATTAAAATAAAATTTAAACATAACCTTTCTCACTGCAAATAAAATATATACTTTTATAAAGTACGGAATAGTAATGAAACTACAAAAAATATATAAATTTTACCTCTGGAATGCAATCTTGATGAGAAACCATGACTACAATATCGTCTAAAGGCAGCAAACTATGGCATTTTATCTCTGTGTAAACATTTTTTCCCATGGTACAACATGCTAACAGCTTCACAAGTTCAACATGGTAACTGAAACACACAGAAACATACTTGTTGAAAATGGTGATGCAATACTTCTCAAAACAAATATTTAAACAGTTTCTAAACTAAATAAACTGTTTAGTAAAAATGTATCAGTAAGTACTAAACAACATTCAATTTACAAACATACTTCTATGTGGCTTCATGTGGAAAATTAATGATCACAAGCCAGTCCCAAAAATTTAAACACAAATTGTTTACTAATGCTCAAGAAAACACTATTAACTCCAACATCATTCCCCTTTAACATCTGGGAATTATTACTGTATTAAACTTTACTGTACTACATTGGGCAGCTAACTATTATGCAGCATTCACAACACCTTTGTGAAACCATGCCAGCAAGTTTGCCCCTTGCCTGGAGTCAATGATGCTGCAAAAAGAATAACTGGCATGGGAGAAACAGCATGTTATTATCAGCTATGCCTATACACGACTACTATCCACAGCCTACTATAGCAATATGAATACTAGACTCTTAACAAGTCACAAATCATGCAACTAGCATAGCAAAGGAAATAATATATCAATGTAACCAACTATAAAATAATAAAAATCAGAACTAATCCACAATTCTACATAGAAAATTTTAAAATAATTTCACATTTCAACAAGATTTAACCAGTGAGCAATGTATATAAATTCAAGAAATGTAACTGACTTAGTTATATCAGTTATTTCCTAGGTGGTTTATACTTTAAATATCGTTATTTAATAATTTAGTTAACATTTTAAAAACATTTTTTTACTGTCCGATTTTCCACGCTTCTCAGAAAATTAAATACAAAACTGAAATGTATTGCTTTTTGCAGTGATATATCACAAGGGGAAAGCAGGATAAGCAGTGCTTGCCCGGACAGTTTCTTGAAAATTTTTCTTTTGAAGAAAATACGTAAATGTAACTTACATTTAATCTGGTAACTTTGGCTCGTGCTAGCAGATGTAATTATTTTACAAATTTTATGCATAAGGAAATACTATTATAGTAAGTATCAAGCTTCTTTCCGAGCAAACCAAGAAGTTTGCACACACTAGCTGTAATGCTTTCAATGCAGAGGATGTTACAATGGTTTGCAGGCAGATGGAGGGATGGCACGTTATGAATAGCAGTGGTTAAAAGAACTAGTACTCCTTGTAGCAAGCTTCTTTTCTTGGAGTTTTATGTGGAGCATAGCTCTTTATTTAGTAGTTTTCAGGGAGCTTCGCTCCTTAATTGTAGCATCAGCTCATATGAGAGCACTACTTTTTTGCTGGTAATCTCAAGCAAGCACAATGTAAATGTCACTCGTAGGTGCTTCTTTCTTCCTATAACAGTCTGCCCAGTTGCATCACAACACTTCCCCTCCTACATGTGTTGTGACCATGTGGTTGTATGGTTGCGTTGGATTGGGTAGGGGAGGTCAGTAAAATATTATCTGTGATAGTTGCAAGCTGATGACAGATAGGAGAGGGGAAGCTTGCATGTTGCATCACATGCAACAGAGAGAGAGAGAGAGAGAGACAGAGAGAAACGGGAGGGAGAGAGAGTTTGCATACGGGAAGGAGGTGATTGTAGTTTGAAGATTACACATAAAGCATTCTATAGGTGCACAAAATAATGTGTCCCACTCTCTCCCTTTTTCTTCTTTTATGTCTTCTTGCCTTATTGTCTTCTAAAATGGGCCAAGACTGTTTTTATTTGAGTAAGACAGTCTACAGTCGTTGGCGAGATATAACTAGCCATAAGCAAATCCCTGCTTCCCCACCTCATTTTTTACACACTTGGAACATGCGCCCTGTGCACAGCTATTGTTAGAAAACCGAAGTCCACAAATGCAAATAACTGTAGGGTTGTTGCTTTGGGAAATTCAACATGGATACACATTCTTTTAGCAGTCATGAAAAATATAGCAAGGCTACTTATGGTAAAATTAGCCTTTTCCAAAACGTCACTAATAGAAAATACTAGCAAATGAAAATAGTTGAGAGTAGCCTCAAATATTAATTTTTGATTAAAACAATACATACACACACATATATATATATATATATATATATATATATATATATATATATATATATATATATATATATATATATATATATAGTGATTAATATTTCAAAATGTAACTTGCTTAAAGATAATGTCAATTTAAATAAACTAATCGAGACAGAGTTCAAATTTATTTTACCATAATGCATATTAATAGATGTCATATAAAAATTTATTAACAGCATTGTGCCATCGCTAACAATCTACAAAAGGAACTGAAAATGAGCCAAGCTCCAGGGAATTTGAGTTAAGTAGTGTGAGGTAGCTCCTTTCTTTCCAAGGAACTTTCACTGTAGCTCAGCTCCTTTAATTTTAAAAGGGTTTAGCTCCACTTTCAAAGGAGTTTCTCTAGCACTTGAAGATGGTAATGGCTGCGTGAACCTGGTATGAAGAAAGTGCTTATTTGTCGAACTGAAGGACAGATAGCCGAAGCCCGCATAAACACAGGCAGCAGTCATTGTGGTTTAGACAAGATAAGTGTACCTCACAAGAATGTCTTCATCCGTTAACACTGTACTCATTTCACACACTATATTTTAACCATACTGGACACAGCATTGCTATAACCCACAACTGTATACACAAAAAATTTTAATTTTGTTTACTCACATGGTAATTTGAAAGCTAACTGTATCTCTCTCTGCAAAAGTAATGTTCCTATTTCCATGTGCACTTTTGTAACAGTGGAACAACATTTTCTACACTAGAAAAATTCCCTGCATGAATCCCACCATTTATTAAAATCTTGAGTCACTTAATCGTAATTCATTTTAATTCAAGCAGAATCTGAAAACAATTACTGAGTACTGTTATCTAACTAGACTAAAATTAGCCCTCAAAATTTATCTACCAGACATAACATCCACTTAATATCCATAAAACACAGCACCATACATTTTTAAAGGTCAAAACATGTCATACGTTCACACGTATTGTACCCACACGCCCGCACACAGTAGCTTGTAATTTAAATTTTAGTATCCACAACCACTTATATCTTTGTTCCATAAGTTTGTGTTTTTTGATTGTTGACTGGTTGCCCTCATACCAGTTCAACTACATTACAAAACTCACAATATTGTCACAACAAAATATTTAGTTTAACAGTATGAAAGTGCAAAATATTCAGCTTCACACCTGCTCAACTATGCACATGCTTGTTTCATAGAACTCAAATAACATTACAGAATTATTTACTTTCACAATGAATCTGGTTTACTAATCTCTATCACTTATATTTGTAATATTCAATTTTACAAACTTCAACCCAAGAGTCTCAGTTAGTTTAATATAATTATCTGAAAACATTTTTCAGATGTTTATAATGAGAAAAACTAAAACCATTTTGTAACTTCTTATACATGACACAGATTAGAATAAGTTCCTTATATGGCAACACAGCATTGCTCTGACCAGTCTGTTCACATCACATCCAAGATTCTTCTGATGATAGCTATTTGCCATTATCACATCTAACAATTTTAAGTACAAAGAAATTAAATTCACACTCAGAAACCTAAATCCCATATGCCCAATTATAACAAAATTTTGAGAGAAATTGACTGTATACACTGTGTTTATTACAATACATTGTTTATACTAACAAGCATCAGAAATATAAATACAGACTGAAAGAAAACACTGGTAGTGAGAGTCTCAACTAGCCATCATGTGACACAAATATGTCAACGACAAAACACGTAGTCAAATGTGCTGTCCAAATTATTATGCAGCCAATTCTGTTTGGCTATATGTTTCTCTGACATGGAACCATCAACATTAATGAGGGGCATAAGGAGCCAAACCCAACAACTGACAAATCAAAGGATTTCATAATTAAACACAACCGTACAACCCAAGGTTGGTAGACGAAAACAACAGGACCCTGACATGCAAGGGTAAAAGCCTGATGCACACAGTCCTGCCTAAAGAAATGGCCACTCACACATTTATATTAAGATAATGTATATTTCCACCAACACATGTTATTATTCCCCAATGGTCATTAGAGCATACACTACCTCAAACTTCTGTATACCTAATGAGACAAAGAAATATCGGTAACGGAGATAGACAACTAATGGTGCATTGACCCCATCAGGGGACATTACGACCATTACAACCAAAACTGTAAAGTTTTCCTATAACACAACGGCATTGCATTCTGCACCTTGATGGGTTACAATATTCATATAAAAGAATGCCTTATTCTCATGACACATTTTTACATAATCAACTTATCATACTTAAGAAAATATTCTACAGAAATGAAAGGAAAATAACAAGAAATGGGAACACATATGTTACAGTGGACAGAAACATAATAATATATAAAATAGTGTTGCAATGCCCATTTGCAGTAGTGTGCGTTTACATTTTATATTTGTGTGGTTTAGCACCAAAAGTAATGTACCGGAATTCCCGTGAGCGTACGACAATGAGCGCCAGATTGTTTAGTAACGGTTTTTGCTGCTAGGTGCGCTGAGTGTATGGGCAGCGCATGTGGTGGCATCCGGAGAGATAGTCTAAGGCAGCCCGCGCAAAAAGGTGGATGTGATTCCCTGACGCATCAGGCAGGTTTTTATACTGGGATACCAGTCGACACACATAGCCGACGAAACACATGGCTATTAAGTGCGGACATGCTTGCTTGCATAGTACGTCCAGTGATACAGTGTTATAGCTGCCGAGTGGTTAATTTGAAATACGATGTTGTAGCATAAGCATTGACTGCGTTGCTGCTGAACTTGGAATTAGCACTGTTAATTTGTCCTTTCTGAACTATGAACGTCTGTAGTATACCAGGTGAAAACAGGGCGTTAATGTGTGCATTTAAAATGGGACTTAGGAATTTTAGTGCGAATGTTGATAGGCATTTTTCTTTGAAGAGAGACTATTGGACAACATGTCTGCAGTATTAAATTGTGTCTTGTTCCATGTGTAATTTATGATTAACAAGGGATTTGAAAGACCTAACGCACTTGTCATACCGTATCTTGTAAAGTACAAGATGGTGTAGCAATCTGTTTTACGTTGGGAAAAGAAGACCGTTGACTGCAACTAGGTATCTTGGTACCTTTTACAGAGGTTTGGTGCCTATTTTTACCGTCAATATTTCTAATGGTGTCTTTTCATGTGAGTTGGAAGAAAATAGGTATGTTCTGAACATTCTGGTGCATAGGGTTGTGGAATTGTTTTCTCCAAAAGTAAATTTTACTAGTTTTTGTAGCAGACTTGTGGAAAATGGGCCAAAAGTTTGAAGGTCTAAGAAAAGTTTTTTTGTGATTGGATTTTGCAGTAAATTGTTGAGAGAGATCAAGTGTTGAACCAACAAGCGATTAGTGAACTGCCTCATGTTTAATTTAATTAAAATGTTATATAGAGTCTCCATTTACGTTTCTAGTAAAGATGTTTATAATGGCATTTGTTGAAATGAACTCAATCTGATTAGTATACTGCGGCCTAATATCTAATGCAAAACAAGTACTTGATTTACTTGTTAATCTCAGTATATTAGTGCTGTTATTGAAATGTATACTAAATGTAGCGTAGTTAGATATATAGATGAATACATGGTTTGTATGTTGAATGGAGCTCATTATTCTTTTTTAAAAGATTGAATACATTTGGCTTTGACCTAAATATTGTAAGCTGCTTGGTTCATCTGTAATAGTTATTATTTTTTTTATTTTTTGCTTTATTACTTCTGATATTTCACATTAGTATCTTGTCACACCTCTGGGAGTTGCCCTTTTGGCCATTAGGTGTGTTAAGAACTCTGCGTCAATTTACTTCCAAATACTGCCACCAGAGGGCGTAGTGTAGTTGTTGTAGGTATTTACATACTGTTTTTGAATTTTGGTTCTACTATGTATCTTCATTGAGTAGGAACCTCTAGATGGTTCTTAACCCTAGTAGTAATATTATGGTATTTCTGGTACACAGATGAATGAATATTGGTATTTTTTCTCTAGTATTGGTTGGTTGGTTGGGACCACAAGTTTTGAGTAATATAGTCACGAGGTCGTCATTTTGCTTCTTTCGAATGGTATTTTTTTAACATTACAACAACTTCGGGGATTCATAAATTATATGTTCAAGGATTGGTGACAAAAATTTGCAGGCGGTGAAATTTAATTATTCGGAGACAAAAGGCATAGAGAATCTTTGAGAAAATATGGTGGCTGTAATTCGTAACTATAAAGAATTACTAACAAAATTGTAAGGGGATGAGGTGCGCTCAAGTGGAAGTGGCAGTACATTAACCTTCATCAAAAAGAACCTTATCTTGACTTCTTTAAAGAGTGTTCCCGTTACATTCTTGTAACCTAGAGAGCTTGTTCGAGTTTGTTAAAGCTGTAGTTTGTTTGCAACATAGTAATTTGTTGGTACGGAATTTTGAGATGATACAGGGACTCATACCCCATTGTTCAGGAGTTGCGTTGGAGATCCTGTTGGATGTGATTGAACAAGGGAACAGTTGAGCTGTTTTGAAAGGGAAATAGCAGAACGTTCTTTGTTTAAAATGTGTTATGTGGGATTTTGTTAAAGCGAAGATTTATCGTTTCCAACAAAAACCTGAGAAAAATTGTGATTAGATACAAAATATTAGTGCTGCCTGCAAAGCATTGTAGGTGACCTTGGAAGATAGCAAATTTATTGATTTGATACTGGAGAATCTAAACCTAAAGTTAGGCAGCAGTGCTATTTTACGAACATAACAAAATTTTTAGGTGAGTTACGACAGAGAGGGATTCAGGTTGATAATTTGTGGTACACTTCCCAGCAATTATTTGCCACTCAAAAGGAGGATCGGGGAGAGGTTCATAGTGAGGAACAGCCTAAGCAGACAGTATGTAAATATTTTTAATGTGGTAGAGTGGGACATGTGGTGAGTAAATTCTCAAGCGCTTTGATGAGTGAACAAAAGGTAATTTTGTAAGGACACAAAACATCAGTAACGTGTTACCATTTGGACCCAGAATGTCCAAACATTAAAGACTCTCACAAGTGATATAAATGTGAGAAGATGGGTCACACAGCAAAAGCACGTAATAGTAAAGATGTTACTGGGAGAGATATGGGAAAAGATTAAAAGACAGAGAGTAGGGGTGATCTATTTCGGCACTGCGAGTACCTGATGAGAATAATTTTTGGGTGTCGTTGACGGTAAGAGAGAAAGATGTCCTGGCTATGGCAGATACTGGAGCAACTTCAAGTTTCGCTAGCCAAGAGGGGATTAGAGAATTGGTTAGGACATTTCTTGAATTAAAGCATAAGTTGAGAGTTGAACCAGAGTTTTCTTTACAAGTGGCAAATGGTGTTGGATGTCCAGTGAGGAACACTATTGAATTGCATTTAAAATCCAAAAATATATCTGGACAAGGAAATTTTCGATAGTTCCGGATTTAATATGTGATAGTATACCAGTGCTTGATTTTTTACAGGAGACCAAACATACGATTGATTGTTCGTCACAAACTCTTAGATCTTGGTGGTTCAGTAAAGCTTTTGGTAAACAGGAAAAATAGATCAGGTAAACAATGTGTACCTATGAGTGTTCAGGGGCTGGGGGTGAATTGACAGAGATTCAACAGGAAAGGCAAGAGAAACTTTGACGTTATGTTTGGGGAAATGTGATCTTGTACCGGGTCAATACCTTCAAAGATGATGAACCTGTTAAATGTACGCCATATCAGTGTGCTCCTCCCAAACTTGAAGCTTTTCGCTATATTATTATGGATCTAGAAAAACAGAGGATCGTTCGGAAAAGTAATTTACCATACACATTTCCAGCATTCTTAGTAAAGAAAAAAGAATAGGAAAAGAAGAGGTTAGTTATGGCTACCGTAAAATGAAAACAAAGATATTATATTGCATCCTTTTCCGTTACCTAACATAGATCTCCTTTTTCAGCATATTGCTAAGGCCACAAACTTAACTGTTTTTGATTTGAATTCTGTGTATCATCAACGTGTTTCATTGGAAGAAAGTCAGAAGTATACAGGTTTGGTCACCCCCTGGGGTCATTTTGAGTGGACACGAGTGTTCTTTGGTGGAAATTTTTGGAGGGCAATGTTTATCTAGACTTTTGAGTCAGCTTTCGAAGAATTTTCAATTCAAACTTGTAATCTAGTTCCTAGAGGATATTTGTGTGTATTCTACTATACTCGAAAAATATCTTGAACATGTAGAACAAGTTGTGGGAAAATTGAGAGAGGCGGGGTTCCCCTATAAATCCAGGTATGTTGGGCCAGACGACAAATGAAGTTTCTGGGGTTCATTGTATAATGAGGAAGAGTATTGATGGATCCAGATAAAATTAGCTGTATAGTGAATTTCCCAAGGGCCAAAAATATTAAGGTAAGAATGAGATTTCTTGGTATGTTATGTTATTTCTAAAAATGTATCCTGCGCTACGCTGAGATGTATTGGTCATTGAACATGCTAAAGAAAAAGGATATGGAGTTCTATTGGGGTTTGAAACAACAAAAGAGTTTTGAGCAGTTGAAGTATGCTATTTCTCATCCGCCAGGCTTACAGCTCCCTGATTATACTCATAGGTTCATCCGCAAAATCGACGGGAGCAGTCTAGCCTTAGGGGCTGTTTTGCTGCAAGGGGGACAAGGCTAAATACAGGGTGGCTATACAGAGTTCCTGCCAAAAAATTCCCTGACATTTCCCTGACACTGAAATATTTTACTGCAACAAATTCAAATTTATTTTTCTGAAAAATATTTGACTCGAAATTACAACCAAATGTAAATTAAATCATATTTTAAAATGCCTTAAATTAATTCATAACATTACTCACCAAATTATTACTTGCGATAACATCAAAGAACTCATCACAGGTACAGAATTTTGTGGTGTACTTGTGTTAAATACCACTTTCCCAAAACAAGTAAAATTTAAAAATAAAGTTCACATAGTTGCACCTAATCTTACAAAAAATATAAGCCTAATAAAAACTAATATGTCTGCATGCTACCACCACAGCAGTAATTTCATGTACAGCATGCACACATTTAGAAGAAACAGTTTAATTCAGCAGACGAAGAATCAAATTTATTTTGAACAATGTTTCATCATAAATTCACTTAGAAATTATTACTTTGTATGTTATTTTCCCAGTGTAACAAACGTAAAATCGTAATATTTAAATGAAGACAATAAAATGAAAAGGCAGTCAGTACACTATGAGCTTTATATCAACCAGAATATTATAATTTTTTATGTACATGAATGAATCAAATTACTGTGTAAAAATGACAAACCGACAATTTATGTTTTCAACAAAATTCCCTGCACAAAGCCTGAATCCCCTCACATTTCCCGGTTTTCCCTCATTTCCCAGCCTGTAGCCACCGTAATTAAACCTACAGCTTTTGCTAGTCGCACACTCGCGAGGATAGAACAAAACAATAATACCTATGAGAAAGAACTGTTAGCGTGTGTGTTTGGATGGTGGAAATTTTGAGTGCTATCTTGAACACACAGATTTTGACCTGTGGACAGACAACCAGGCATTGCCATGATTATTTAGTCATCTACAACAGTTGGATAAGATAGAACGATGGATCATGCTACTTACCAGTTTTAAGTTTAAGATCCCACATGTTGCTGGGAAAGAGAATGATATTACTGATGCCCTATCCCGTATGTATGGTTTAGAGGGGAATTTGTTGTTCAAGGGGTCGAGGATGAAAATCTAGAGAATTCTAGTGTGTTACATTATATTCCTGTAAGTGTTGTGAATATCTGCAAATGACAATAAGAGGATGAGGAAGGCAGAAAATTGTTGAAAGACATTTCCGAGGGAAAAGAGAGAAAATTTAAGCTATATAAAGGAGTAATCGTCTAGTTACTAAAAATGGAAAGAATCATATATAGGTTCCAGAGAAAATTAGGCCTGTGATACCGAACTACTTCCATGGTTCACCTTCGGGTGGATACATGGGTGGCTGGAAAATGGAATTATAAATTAAGAGGTAACTTTTTTGGGACAGCACGCAAAGTGAAGCATATGAATATGTAAGCACATGTCACACTTGCCAATGTATGAAACAGCCTCTAAACAGCAAGGTGAGTTATTACTCAGTGAAACCTCCTGAGCGAGTATGGCAACGTTAGTTTATTGATATACTTGGTATTTTTCTGAGGTTGAGCAAGGGAAAGTGCGTAAAGGGAGTGTTAACTACTTACCATCACCAAGATCACCATAAATGGGATGAGTATTTAGCTTTGCTCAATGTAGTATCGAACAATTTGCCTCACTCTGTAATTACAAAATTTCCCAGTATGGTCATGTTTGGCTGCGAGGTCCCTCATCCCCTCATGAGTTTATGGGGGAATGAATCTTTGGTATCTGAGGGCGATGTTAATTTTTCTGACATTTGTGAGGAAGCTTATAAGTCACTTTTGAAGACACATAAATGTGCCTGCATAGGTATAACCGAGACAAGAAAGATTGTTCATGCAAGGTGGGCGATCTTGTTGTATGTAGAAAGGTTTCAGCAAGTAAAAAAGTAGATTACATTTTATCAAAATTACCTATGCCTTATGATGGACCTTATAAAATCTTATCTTTCTCCATCCCAGTTAGTGTACACTTAAGTGAACCGAAAAAGAATGTTCTAGTAAAAAGGCTCATGTTACAGCTTTAAAACCCTATATTAATGGCAATGGATCGTTGAGGTGTGACTGCGTTCTAGTGTAAGTCATCATTATCTTTGTCCTTTGTTTAATGTTTGTTTCTTGCATCTATTGAAGATTAAGTATACGGGTGGGTTTTGAGTTTTATTTTTTGGGAGGTTCTACGTATCTGTATTTAGTTCATTTTTGAGTGGTCATACCATATGCGAACACTGGTTGTGCTGGAAGATGTTGGGATGTTTTCTAAACCCTTCAGAAGGTTTAAATGGGGGAGAATGAAATACCCACTTGTAGTAGTGTGCATTTACATTTTATATTTGTGTGGTTTAGCACCAATACGTAATGTACCAGAATTCCCGTGAGTGTACAACAATGCTCACCAGAGTGTTTAATAAAGGTTTTTGCTACTAGGTATGCTGGTATGTGGACAGCATATGTGGTGGCGTGCGGGGAGTTATTCTGAGGCAGCCCGCGCAGAGCGGTGGATGTGAGTCCCTGCTGGTGGACAGGAGTATGTATGTTGCTGGAGAGACACGTCAGGTATTTGTATTGTGGTATCGGTCAACACAGGTTGCCGACAAAACACACAGCTATTAAGTGCGGACATGCTTGCTTGCATAGTATGTCTAGCGATACCACGCTGTAGTCAACACGTGGTTAATTTGAAATACTTGATGTTGAAGCATAAGCATTTATTGCATTGTTGCTTAGCTTGGAATTGGCAATGTTAATTTTTTGCTAATGAACTATGATCATCTGTAGTATACCAGGTACAAACAGGACGTTAATGCGTACATTTAAAATGGCACTTGTGAATTTTAGTGCGGACCTAGTTAGGCATTTTTCTTTGAAGAGAGACTATTGGACAAAATGTGTTTGGTATTAAACTGTGGCCTGTTCCATGTGTAATTTATGATTAACAAGGGATACGAAAGCCGTAACCCGTTTGTCACACCATATCTTGTAAAGTACAAGATGGTGTAGCAATTCAATTTTCGTCGGGGAAGGAAGACAGTTATCTGCAACTAGGTGAGTGAGTGAATGAGTGAGATTGGTCAGTGCTTAACATCAAGGTCTTTAGCAATGGTTGGGGGGTGTGACATGAAGTGGGTATGGAGCAGCACCAGAATGAAGGGGCGGAGGAAACTGGCGATCCCAGAAAAAACCGGACGACAAATAGCATGGTCATATAGGGTCTCCATTTATATTTGGAGTAAAGACGTTTATAAAGGCATATGTTGAAATTAACTCAATCTGCTTAGTATACTCCAGCCTAATATCTTACGCAAAAAGTACCCGATACATGATATTTGCTGATTTACTTGTTTGTCTCAGTATATTGATACAGTTATTTAAATGTGTATATAATTGAATACATTGTTTGTATGTTGAATAGCGCACGTTTGTCTTATTTAAAACATTGATTGCATTTGCCTTTGACCTAAAAATTGTAAACTGCTTGGTTCAGCTGTAATAGTTTTTTTTTTTGCTTTAATATTTTTGATATTTCATGTTCATGTCTTGTCACATCTTTGGAAATTGCCCTATTGGCCATAAAGTGTGGTAAGAGTGTTGATACTTGACATGACTCATATGTAGTGTACAGTAAAATTTTCTGGTCAGGAAAAAATAATTGTATGGTAAGAGTATTTGAAAATATCTGATAAAAGACAAAATAGTTCTAAGTAAAAAGGAATAGCCGATAGGACAATGATCCTATTAGAGGTGCATTTCCTGATGGAGGTGTTGTTGAACCATCATGGATGATGTCACTGCCACCATATTTGATTTGACCTAGACCCACAATGTCACAGAATGTCTAAAAAATTCTAAACTTCCAACAAATTTTGAAACATTTCCAAACAGATTGAAAAATTCCAAAATTCCCAAACATTTCAGAAAAAGTTTACGAAAAAATGTTGAAACATTCCAAAAGAAATATTTTAAGCCTCACCCAAAGCATACACGAGTACGAGGGTTATGAGTGATTCCTAATCCACAAAGAGGACAGATGACCCCGAGGGTTACGGGTCGCAATTTTCAAAGCAAGGCAGACGACCCCGAGGAGTATGGGTCATATTGAGAATGGGTACTGATTATTATTATATAAATCAATCAATATTTTTCTACTTAAAAGATTTATTAAACAAATTACACATTAACAAAAAGAGATTTGTAAATAAAGTTTTATTTTAAATATTCTGTTCAAATACAAATAATGATTATAAATTACATTCCCCCTGCCTCCAACACCAAATAAAATAAATCTATCAATATTAAAAAAGAATTATTATATCATAATTTCATATTTTTTGATAAATAATTTTATATTTTATCATTTTACTCAAATGCAAATACTGTTCATATTGAAGGTTCCCCATTCCCATATAAAATCAGTCAATGTACATAATAATACACTATTAAAATGTTAACTTATTTACCTTTTTTATTTTATTTATTTTATTTTTAAAAAGTTTTTTTTTAATGCTAAAAACTGTTGTTACTTAAATCTGATGTCTACCTTAACTATACCATACTGATTTCACATAAATTAAATTGATTAATTTTTTAAAATGAATTAAAATTAAATACCATTTGTTAATTATAATAAATGCAACATGTTTTCTGATAGGCACTCAACATGTATACACCCTCTCACCATATTGATTTAGGGGAACACAGTGGCCGAAAGGTCAGATCTTTTGCCTCTCACCAGGGCGATCCAGATTCGATTCCCAGCGTGGTCGGTCCCTGGATTTTTGTATGTGGGAATCGTGCGGAACAATGTTGCTGGTCGATGGGTTTTCTCGGGTATCTCCCGTTTCCCCTGCAGGCCGCAAAGTGCTACGTAGTGCTAAGTGGTCCTAGTTACTGGTGAAAAATTTGTCATATTTGCCAAAGTATTTGTGAACATTCTCAAATAGCTCGTCATCATTGTCACAAACATAGGCCACCTAAACAAGCAGCCAGCTTACTATTATCACTTCCCAAGTACACATTTCATCTTTAAAAAATCTTAGTTCATATATTTAATATGTTTTCTTCATTTCAGTGGCATCGTCCGGTATCATTCCCACATGTGAAAAACTGTAGACAGGTCCCACCTAGATGATTCATTTCAAGATTCCAGGAATTATTTTTGGATTCCAGGATTAAATTCAGAATTTAGTTATGATTATTTGAGACAGCCTTTTTCCTTAAATTCTAGGATGATCCTGTGTATTTCATGTATGTGAGAATAATTTACAGCAACTAGCAAACAAATCAACAGTTCATCAGGGTCTTTGAAAAATTTTTAACCAACAGTTGGTTTTTCTTCGTCGTTGTGTCTTTCATCATTGCCTCTTCACTGGGGAGATCCATGATAGTATAGGGATAGTCGTCATCAGAATCTTCATCACCATTGTCTTCCCTACCCCCACCTTCAGAGATTACATCAACAAAATACATTTTCTTTGCATAATCATTGTCTTCTTCTGCAGGATAAATATGATTAAGTTTCCTTTCTTTATTAATCTAATCTTCATCAACTGTCTACAAAGCTTCATTATTATTGGTTGAATTTTGAAATTCGTCATTTTCATGCTAGAGTTTAGCAAAAGTATTTGTAGAAACCAACTCTGTCACATCTTGTATATGACTCGTACAGTCCATAGTTCAGTCGTCTTCTATGAACATATTAGTATACAATGGTGGGTCACTTAAATTTGTCTTCCAGTATTGTTTTAACTTCATTTACTACAATTATATTGATCAGTTGAAGCTGATTAAATACTTAAAATAATTTTTTGTAAATAAACTAATTAGCCAAAACATGGTAATTTTTTGTAATAAAAAAAATATAAGATGCAGTAAAAAATCCTGTAAACATACTGGAAGAGAGATAATTTTTGTATTTGCTCAAGTTAACATTTTTTTAATTTATTTATTTGCAGTCTGTTACCACAGTCAACTACATATACAGTATAACAATAATTACACTTGTATATATTTGCAGTATAGGATATGTTCTATATAAAAAAAATATGTTACAATATGAAACATTCTTGCACACAGCACAATTCCTAATGCACATAAAGAATAAATAAATATTACAATGACATAGGTTAAAAAATTTTAGATTGCAAATAAACATACTATTCAAAGTTAAACATTCATCAATTCAATATAACCATTTACATTATAATATCCATCTTACAGAAGAACTCTCTTAAATTTAGTTTTGAATTACTTACAGTTAGATTACTAAAAACTTGTTATTACTATAAAAGCTAACACCCATAAGTTAACAATTCTTTCATACACAGTTGTGTTATTGAAACATACCCTTAAATACTTCTGTTCATTTTTGTTTATCATATTATGTTCAAACCAATTTAACTTATGAAATGTGTAAAAACCCAGGAATTTTATATTATAAATGTTGCTGAAAGGCAGAAAACCAACACAACATAAAAGGACAAAGCATAAGAAAACAAGCAAACAAAATACCAATGAAATAAACCCAGAACTCAGACATGGCAGTTACCAATAAACATACAAATAATTCTGAAATAGGAATATAGCGGGTATGTAATGTAAACTAAACAATCAAAAACTAGAAAAAATTAAAAAGGAAAAATCAGACAAGAACCAAACAAGATGCATGACAATCTGAGGAACTGTATCACAGTCCGTCTTCTGATGTTCCTCAGATTATTTGTGTGGCTGAAGATGAGAATAGATACCAGTTCCCGAAAGATCACACTTGCTGTCATCGAAAAGAGCCTACTATTACTGTCTGTGTTATTTTTGTTGTTTTTTCTCTTGTCTAAGACCATCTCTGTGTTCATTTGTGTTATCCTCCTCTTTCGTCAAACACTGTCACTGCTGCCATGCATCTTGTTTGGTCTCTGTCTGTTTGATTTTTCATTTTTCTCATTATTATTTTTTTTTTTGGTTCCCATTTTACACCAACTGTATTCCTATTCCTAAATTATTTGTATGTTTGTTGACTATACCCATTTCTAGTTTCCTTGGTATGTTTCTTTAGTACTTTTACTCCTCACTATACTTTGTAACAAGCACGAAGATTTGCTTAGGAAAGATGGGGGCAAATGCATGGACAGTCACGATAGATTATTTCCAAACAAGACATTATACTATTTCTACTAAAAAGTCAGCAAGCATTTCATTAATGCAGCAAGCTGAATTTCTGAACTCCAAGCAGAAAAATTAGAGTAAGGTAAATAGCTGCTTTAGCAAATATTTAACGTCCATGAAACTGCTCATTTTTGGAAGCAGATGCCAGAATGGTTATTTATTTCAAAGGAATAAAAATATAAGCCTGGATTTAAGGTCACAAAAGATTGTATCACTGTTATAGTAGATTCTAACATGTTTAGAAACGTGAAATTTAACCACTTGCAGCTGTATTACTTCCAATTACATGGACCTTTATGAAAATTGATCCAAATAGCTGCCAGTAATCGGGAAACTTAACACCAAGATCTGGGCTACACAAAGTGTGGTTTCTCTTGGATTATGCACCTGGCCACCCAGAAGAATAAGTCGACTTTCATCTTGAAGAATGCAAGTTAATTAGTGAACTTACATTACACAAGCATTTCTATTTTTTAGATATAGAAGGACACACTTAGTCCAAATTGCATCTTGTATATGGCAAATTTATTTATTTATTTATTTAAGCCCGCTCAGCTGACGTACCTAACGTGGAGTGTTCAAGCATCAACTGTGCTGTGCGTGGTGCATGTGAGGATGAGTGAGTGTCGCTGCAGACAAGTCGCGCACAGTGAAGTCAAGCCTCTGTCAGGCCAGTTCAGCCCGCAGTAACATTGTCACTCTGTAATCCAGTGCACATCACTTTTGATGGAATTAATAAATTTTAAAAACATTTTGTATGGTACAAGGGTGTTTATAGTCTTGTTATCATTGTCTGTACATTTTATTTATTGCCTCTTAGGTTCTACGGACAGACTTGCTGCATCTAAAACATTACACTTCAAAAAAATATTACTTTCTTCTGAAGTTACATTCAAGTACTATACAAACGATCAACTTACAAAAAAACCAAATCACATAACAAACTTACTAACGTAACCTTTACATAGCTCTGCCCCTCACTGTACACTGACAATGGTGTAGTTCTCTAGACTTGCTTGGTAGGCTTTTCACTGCAGGAACTTGTTTTATAGCACATTTTGTACTAGCAGAAAATACATGTCAAAGAACTTACAAAATAAAAATTGAAAGTAGGAGAAGGTATCGGGTTAACAACTCTTGATTTTGCATGGCCAAAATTTTATATTTTTCTTCTTAGGAGTTGTTGCATGTATGTGTATGGTAGGGTTACATATATTTTTTATGCTATATGTGACTATATATGATCACAGGTATTTTCAATATCCAATTAGGACACACTTCAAATAATTACAGTTAATACAATTATAATCAATATATTTATGGCCGGATAGCAAAGAAGTATTGTTTCCTTGTTTTTTTTATTTTATGTAAACTAGAACAGCAGGTTTGTGGTATATCTGCTGAGGTATCGAATTTCTGGTGAGGTATGGAAAAGTATGTGTGTGCGGTTGTGTATGTGTCTGTGTGTATGCATGTGTGCGTGCTTGCGTGTGACAGAGAATGCCGCGTGAGGTTTTGAGACACTTCTGTAGTGTCGAGCTTTGTTGTTGTCTGGAAGATAACTGCAAAGCAGATTTCAGGGTTGTGTGAGTTACCCTTGCAATCTTTGAGAGGATCTCGCAACACTGACTAAAGAAGACGCACACGGGGCTGCAGCCCAAACTTTTCTTTCATAGTTAAACGGAAGTAGTACATTTCCATGCACAGGTAGCACTCAGGCCTTAAAACTCTTTTAAAGACTCTTTTACACATTTCAGTCACAGTTTACATTTAAAAATTTGCTTCCGTTTGTGCACGTAGGCCATTTTCACTATAGGGTGCCGACGTATTCCTCTTCCTAAGTCATCTCTGCGTGAAACTACTCTTTTGTATATTATCTTTGGAGTTCCTCTGTGTGTTAGTTCTTAACTATTAACATTTTCTTCATAAATGTAATGGTCTTCGGAGGACCAATGTATTTTGTGCAACAATGAACAATGTGTGATTAAAACCAAAAACGAAGAACACTCAGGAATTTTCTTTAGCAAGAGAAAATTATTGAGAGTTAGTTTCCCTAAACATCCTGAATATCTGCTGAGCCTAGCTGGCTTGTCATTCTAAGGATAACTTGACACTCAGCAGGCTGGCTGGCTTGTAGAATACAGCTGAAAGAGATTAGAGCATCACAAATTTCCAACAGAGTGTTGGGACTCAGCTCTGTTGGGCTGAAGTGCTACAAATGGGACAGGAAAACCACCGAAATGAAACTCACAGAAAATATGTACTGCTGTGATCAACTACAAACTGAAGATGAGAGGTGTTAACGTTATAGTACATTTCACATAATGTGCCAGCACAGCAGCATGTTCACATAATACTGTTAAGCAGTTACATCATTTACAAGCTTGTGATGTGGAGAAACTTTTGTCAGCACTTAACATCTAGGTCTTAGCGCTGGTGAAAGGTGGCATGATATGAGCATGGAGTGGCACAGGAGTGAAAACCACTAGCGGCATCGTCTGGCATGGTTCCCAAATGTGATAAACCAGAGATTGACCCTGTCAGGAATCGAACCTGAATCACCTTGGTGGAAGACAAGAGTTCTAACCCCTTGACCACTGCAGCCCCTTAGTTACAAGCTTGTAACTGACAATAAAAACAGAATATTTCATGTACTCAAGCAAAACATAGCTGATGAACTCCTACAGCAGCAATTTAAGGAAGGATGCGTAAGAAGCAGTCAGTAACAACCAGTGATTGCCTTTCAGATTCAGTAGCCATCCTTTTCCAGTAAAACATGATCCATTTAAACAAAAAAGTTACAAGGTATATTAAATTATGTGTATCATGCTACAGAAGAAACTGAGAAGACAGTCCATGCTGGACGAATAACACCTGTAATGTTTCACTGTACATTGAGTACTTCAAAACTTACTACACATTTAAGAAATATTCGATACACGGAATTCAAGATTCTCTGCTCCTTACATTTTTCTTGTAAGCCTTGTAAAACACTGCACAAACCTTAACAATAATATATCTTGCTACATTTTAGAAGACAGTTTTTACAATAGCAATATTCAGTTGCAGTAATGTCATAAAAGAAAAATTTGTATTGATTTTAATTTGTGAATTTCATTTATGATTACATACATCTTTGAAAACATTTTCTTAAGTAATAGAAACTAATCTTATTCCAAAAGCAATAGTCACATTGCAAGCAATAATCTAACAGCAAAATGTGTAGAAAGTGTGTAAATTTTTTTGTTACATGTTTCTGTGCTTCTTAATTCCTGTTATCACTTGTTATAAAAACAGAATTAGTTTCAATATTTATTGCAATTGATAACAAAAATGTAAAAATATGTATTGATTTGTAACTGATACTTACATGGTTATGTAAATTTTAGACGGTTACCTTTACATCTTACATACTTTTACAAAAATGCATCATAAAAAAATTATTATTTTTTACACTATCAATATTTGTTGCAAGCAATTCCATAAAACATATTTTTCTTACGAATTGCAGCTTCAAGTGTTTGTAAATTATAATTTTACTTCCTGTAATATTTTATGAATTGTAGATACACTCCTCCACCACTTAAATAACTCAGTTTCAACCAAACCTACAGGAAACTCAACCCTTTTTATATTCATGATAACATGCCATTGGATATGTGTGAATATATACTGTGATTTACGCATTTGTAGGCAGCAGCTGTGTATGTAACGTTGGCAGCAAGAGACAACTGGCTGAAAAGAGCAGCATTTGGTGGGCTATTCTGCAACTATCCCCTCATTATCTTCCCTTTCTCAACCAGGAAAAGTCCCAGCTTAATCCCACACCATGACTATCTCGTACGTGACGAAACAGATGCAGGGTGATAGGTGATGCATGAGAGGTGTAGCACCCTCATAGATAATTTTGAATAATTATTTGTTCTTTGTGTCGTATCTCAATATCTCTACAAAAATGACAAATCTGTCTTCTAGTTCTACTGAAAAATACATAAAGGTTGTGTTCTCCATTAAATGTGAAGTGGGTATTTTTAAAAAATTAGATTCTGGTGCACCAGTTAAATCAATGTGTTCGTGTTACATAACTGTCAAACCCACTGTGCACGACACAAAGAAATAAAAAACTAACTTTGCACATTTTATGTTGATAGCCAATCATATGAAGCAATGGAAATTTATAAACCAAATCAAATGAGTAAAAGTGCAGAACTCTAGTTACTTGAGTGGTTTTGGCAATGCTGTAGCAAAGGTATTACTATTTATGGTGCACTGTTAATGGAACAAGCTTAATTGTTTCACACTGAACTCAAGCTGCCATTCACATGTAATTAGTTCCACAGGTAGAGATTCCACACTGACATGGCATTTAAGATTTCAAGCTGCAAGGAGAATTGCTTTTTTGATAACACTGAATTAGCAGAAACATTTGTCGGTGACTTCATGAAGTTAGTTTCCAAAGAAAAACTTTCTCCACAACAAATATAGAACACAGGTAAACTTCACAATAGTGGCTTTCCATGTCACAATGGAGTCTGTGAACAGTCAACAAACAGTACAGCACAATGAAATATTGTAAAGATCGCATAACAGTAATAGGGTGTTCAAATACAGCGGGAACACAAAAAGTTAAGTTTGTGGTTGCTAGCTAAAGTATTCGTCCAACAGCACTTAAAGACATGAATGTCACGCTAATTCAATATAAAGACAGTAAATAAACTTCAGTCACAGCAGACTTACTCAAACAGTGATTCAATAGCTTCATGCAGCAGGCAATGATATTGGCTTGGACCTGAAATGCAAGATTTTTTTAGTACATATCTTTCACAACTGTTCTACACATCCCTCAGCAGAAATATTTGACAACGAAACTGTATACAGTAGAAACCAGTGATTTTACATGGCCATCTTCACGAACCATTAACAAAACTTAAAAATAAATTTAAAAGTTGAAAAAAATGGAAAAATTTTAAAATAGTAATAAAAACTGATTACAATAAGTTCCTGCACCTATAACAATGGAATACATTATTTGTAGGGTTACTTCTTGCTACTGCCATTTCATGAGATAAAAAAACATGTGTAATTAACTACAGCAGTTGTGATTTGAAACAAGTGCATTGTGCAGCGCGTGAAGGCAGACTGCCTGCAAAACACACAAAGCAATAGAACATCACAGATTAAAGCAGTGAAAGCGAGCTGCAGTTCAAAAAACATACACCAGTGAATATGAAGTGACAAATTTACCACGTGTAGGCCTCACCATGTCCTCAAATTCTTTCTAAAGTTTAAAAATTTTATCATTCCTGGAAAAATTTCAGGTTTAATCTTTGTAGTGCTAAATTTTTTTCCATCAGTACACGTAGACCATTGTGTGCAAAATGCTGAGGTATTTTTCTTCGTGAGGCTGCAAGAATAATTCGCATACAAAATTTTGTTATTTCCTTCCACAACTAATCCTTGTATTGGTGTTTCACAATGTGTCTTTCCCTCGTCAATACACTAGTGACTGGAGAAATAGTTCTTTTTGTATGAGTGATGGTGAAATAATGGAAATAAAAACTGAAGCTGAGACCAAATATTTCATTTTAACATTAACCCTAAATAGTTCCATATCCACAAAGCAGTACTTAAATCCTGACAGAGCTAATCATAGCAAATAGAAAGAATTTAACTAAATGACTGATCTCTAACAGAACTGCTGTTTACATCATCATAACAATCCCAGCTCACAAGGGTGTGGCTAGACTGTTTGTTATTACACTGTTTCAGTATCAGGGCCAGATATAATTCAAGAGAGATAACAACACAAATGGCACAGTGTTGCAACAAGTAGGCTGCCTAACCAAATGACACTGCATGCATATTTCACATGCCATTACACAAAAAAAATTTCACAAATTTCGTGAATTATTTTTAAGTTCACCAAATGATGGCACAAAATTATATGTTTGCAAATTACACGCAGATACATATTATGTGCCTAACTACTGGATATTAATTAGAATTAGTTAAAGCTGCAATAATATAAAAAATGTCATTTTGATTCAATTTTTTGGGTTTTAGGGGTGAATAAAATACTGCTACGATTTTACAATGTCATCAATATTACAAGGTCATTATCACACACCATGAGGCCTAGTAAATTCAAAATTCTACTGTACGTTGATTTTCTGCCACTTAACTGTACCCCATTCATTTAGCCACAGGATAAAAAAAACTTGCGATCACTTAAGTGTGTGTGTAACAAGGAGTCTTGCAGTTTTTTTATTCAATTTAAAAGTTGAAAAAACTGTATCAAAAATCCAGAAAGAATATAATTTATGTGACGTGATTTGGGCACAAACACACGCTTGCGACAACATTCCCAAATCAGTTTTGCACAAGGCCTGGCATACACTGTGACTAACCTTAGCAACCGATGTGCTGCCGAGCTTTAATTTTATTTATGCATTGTCAGTTACCTCTTTTATTTTTGATGATGAGTGTTTCAAGTTAATTATCCACTTTGATACACACGCTGTGCAAAACATACACAACTGAAAATACAGTTGCTAATTTGTGAAGCAGTTCATTACTTGACTTACCGGTATGTTTCACAAAATCTGAGTAATCTTTAGTGTCTTATCAGCAATGTGACCAATGATGACGAAGATAGAAATATTGAATATTTTTAAGTGTTTAAAACAAAAACAGTGAACGCATTGTTGCATTATGCAAATAGTTTCATAAATACTGAACTTAATGACTGTGGCTTACTTGAAGTAAATTTTTTTGTGGTGTAGCTTCATGTTGACACTAATGTCAGTGTCGTTCATCATTTCACCAACAAAGAAATTATTGAATCAATCACAGGTGTAGAAAACAACAAAGAAGATGACAAAGGAGATGACAAGAGTAACGACAATGACAAACCATCCACGAAAATCTTACAGGTTAAGTGTCTACATTACGTAGAGGTCTGAACAGCTAGCATATAGCATTGCAGCTATTTTACAAAATAGCAAATCACATTGTAGATCAAAAAACAAAAGCAGTTACAGTATAGCAGCTTAGCATAAACACCTTGCACATTGTGATACAAGTACGAAAATTTGCCATGCAGTACATTTTAACATGCAGATTAAAATTAGATGTAGGGCATCCTGCAAAACCATTGGTATGTCCGCCATATTGGAAAATGGTGGCCCGAAATCAGATTTTTAGCAATAACCCTATTACCTGTATTAATAGAACAAATATACACATGTACAAAAATAAAGTTTTTTAAAAATTATCCATCAAAAAAGTCTCTGTAAGTGTTTTGCAAACTGAGCAGTTCAAAACACATCAAATGTTTTTAATTATAAGAAAATCCCAACCATATTACCAATATACAACACCAGATTCATTATACAACCTTACACCTTTTGTAACACATCAAAACAGTTTCCATGTTAGATTTTGTAAATTTCATAAACTATCTGATGGTTAGGTATCAACAACACTGCAGAAGTAGAAATAATTCAGAGTAAAAATGAGAGGGAAATTAATAAAAATAGATTAGGGTTATTGTAATTGTGTTTAATGCGGTGCTTTGCTTATATTGGCAATTTGTTACATTGTTGATACAAAGAACAAAACCGCTGAAAAAATTCATACTGACGTGAGGTTACCTGGTACATCTACATCAAACCCTCATAGTACATTAAACTAAGCCAGATTGGGAGAACATAAATATTTTGCAAAGGTAATACCACATACACTCTGCAGTGCCCTGTGAATTCTAAAAGAAAATATTTAGGTACTGGTTATAAAATTGTTGGTGAAAAAACCGCTGAATTCGATGAACTTGGAGCTTTACCACCTCATATCCAGATAGAAAGGCTAAATAATGGTGCAGGTAAAGGTTCAATGCTTCAACAGAACTCAGTAAAATGGCATAACTACTACATATTGAAATTTAACGAAACACAACTGAAAAGAGATAGAAAAAGGAAAGGCCTGAAACCAGCAATGACATATATTGCAAAGAAAAGTTTACACATTCTTCTTCAAGTTTCCTGTCACAAAGAAACCAAGACCTATGCTTATTCTGTGACAAGAAAGGAACTGACGCTGTCCCACTGAGAAATGCATCTATATTTGGTCTCAATAGTAAAATACGTGACATTGCTGTAAAATTTTAAGAAGAAAAGCTAAAGCTTCTGGCAAAACGTAATCCTGGAGACATAATAGCAGTTGAGGTAGAATACCTTGCCTAATGTTTGATAGGTATATACGGAATGATTTTTTTTAAATAGGGTGACAAACTCCACATGTGTGTTCCTCACGAAAAACTATGATGAAATAATGTTATGAACTTTTCACCTAAACAAAATATTAAGGGAGTAATGGGCCTCTGAACATAGAATTTTAAAACAATATTTTCCCAAAACATCAAACTAATTGACATAAAAATAGAATATTTTTAACATTGCTTAATACTATTGGGATCTGCAAACCAACAACAAATGCTGGTTGATACAGTGCACCCTTATGAAAATAGCAGGGGTGGCTACCCTCTAATTGTATACAACTTATTTTACCATCAGGATTTTCGAACATCTGAAGATGGTTTGTTGAGTAATGTTACCTGTCCAACAAAAAAAGGTCCTCTTGTTGCAACAGTCTAGAACTCAACATTTTCTTTCAAATCACAAATGAAGCTACAATGATAAGAGTTCCAGAAACAAATGATTAATTATGGTATCATGAGTTAGAAACACGTAGATAACGTTGGATGTGCACCATCGAGAGTTCAAGGAACACAAGAAAATACACATGAAGGCCTGTGCTGTAAGCTGTGTCTCATAGGTGCAAAACACAAGACACAGGAGCATTCTTAAATGACCATGAGCAAAAAAAAAAAATACAAGTGTGGATTTGGATGTAAACCCACCATTTGAAAAGGCATAGATAGAAAAGCCGCTGAAACCTTCCAAACACAAATATCCAAATGTTGTGTTTTATTTCACAAAATGTAATCTACTGTACAAGTTTACCAGAAAGACATCTTGTGTTCTACTGTACATGACACTGTATGCGAGAAAGGAAAATGAGTGTGATTTTTGCTCAAAAAAGATCTGATTCTGTAGATACCAAGTATAATTTAGCATTCAAGAGTATTAATTGTAGTGTGAAAACTTAAGGCATTAATTTTTGTTTGTCACATATGGCAAAATTTTCGATCCCCAAAGAAAAATCTAACAAAATATGCACTTCTTTGTTTATAAGTGTATGAAAATGGTCTCACCGTAATTTTGCACAATACATAATTTTCATATGGTTTGAGTAATGGACACATATGTACAGACTGTGTGATATGAAACACTAAATAATACCTTACTTTGGACAGTTATGGGTTGCAAACTTATGATACTAAATGTACCAGTAATCCATCAGCATTGACTTAAGTGGCAATTGATAAGAAGCACATAAAAATCACTGAACAAAAGTTATTTTTACTTGCCCTGCCTTCATGGGGGTAGCTAGAAAAGGTTAGCATATAATACAAGACTTTACATCAATAACATTTACAAATAACCATGAAGGTGTGGCACATTATCAGAGTTCGGACAAAGCGTCAAG
Organism: Medauroidea extradentata; assembly: GCA_003012365.1. NCBI lineage: Eukaryota > Metazoa > Arthropoda > Insecta > Phasmatodea > Phasmatidae > Medauroidea > Medauroidea extradentata. The sequence continues at coordinate 107,985 of PNEQ01008096.1, forward strand.
AGAATGGTGCAGTGCAGCTGCAGTAAATGTATGAAAGCAAATAACAATTTACATCAAGTAGGTTGAAAGTTTGGTATACAGTTGGAGCTCCGTTTATTGTAACTGAACTGGGTGAGAAGAAAGGAACAATAATTTACTGTCTGTCAAAGACAATATAATGTACTTTTCACAATGTAAAAATAACATTTAAGCTTAAAAATTATTTTCATGCACTCTCGCTTGCACAGAAATAACTTTTCATACTTCTGAACAACAAAATATTTTTAAAGTTCACCTTTAAAGCAAATGAACTGTTGCTGTTTACATTGTAGCATGGAATAAACATATATTTGTGTGCATTTCCAACAAAGTTAATCTAGCACATCAAATTCAAACAAGTAAACATTTAATTACTAATCCAATCTAAAAGTGTCTGCATATGAACTTTAACACGAGTCATATTCCCAGTAGTCAACAAACCACACACTGAAATATTCGAACAACTTTTCCAGTACAGTATATAGATACTACTCCATGCACAGCAAATACTAGCTTCTATTCAATAACTTATAAACATAATATACACATGCTGAATGACAAACTCTTTACACTTCTTTATAATCGTGACTATCTGCCACTAATAAAAAATAATTTAACTCACACACATTTTCCCACACCTCAACTTGCTTAATGAATATAATGATCATTTACTAAATATATTCATAAATTGTAGCAGACTGATATTTTTTTACAAGAAAAGTCGTTGACGAGCTCAATGGATAAAACATAATTAAAAAAACAAGTGTCATAATGTAGCCAATGAGCCTCGCTAAACTCCCATGTCAGAGAAAATTTTTTTCATCAGAACATCACATTTTCATCCAGTAAAAACAGACTAGTATTGCTCCTTGCACACACAAAATAAACTGGAGATCCAGTGACCAATGATAAAATGTAACAAATATTGCTACGTACAAGATTTACAAATATGATCCTTTGTTAATTTTTTAATAACCTTCATATTTGGTTCAAAGTAATATTCATGCAAATTGCAACAGACTGTCATCACTAAATAAGATGCATTTATGCATTTTCCCATAGTATATCAAGTGCACTAGAAAACAAATTACGTAATATATATGTCAACACTACATGTTCCAACATCAACATGGCTTGCTTTAGTTTGTAACAGACTTGTAACTCCTTACAAATAAAGCTTAATTATTGTTTAATAAATGTTTTGGTCATCACTACCAAGAATAACAAATTGTTGTTCAAGATGGCATTAACCATTTTGCCATGACCGTCTGCTGTAACTAATTCAATAAAGGAAGTCTGAAGGTGCTTATAAGCAATCTTTTTTTTTTTCCTTTTTTCCTTTTTTCCTTTTCTGACAAGTGTCAAATAATGCTGAATTTTTTTGAGCAATTCAAAGTAGTAAACAGACAACATTAGAATATGCCACGAAAAGTAAATTTCAAAACCAGTTACTAACAGTGAAAATAGTTGCCAACTTCGAGGCTTGAACTCAATAAGGTCAACAGTATATGTTTAACAACAAAACATTAGGATCCATTGTTACTAAACTCTGTAATTTGAAAAATTCTTTACATATAAAACAATAAATTGTCAAATGACATACCATTAAAAAACCCATAGAAACTGATTATCGTACCATAGCACATGCAATCAGTCATCTACTTTAATACATTAAACTTTCACATAGTCTTTAGTACCCATTATTCTTCTTTCACACAACGGATTCAGACATTCTTACATTAATTAACAAAAAAATCAAAACTCTACTTCTCTACCAGTTCACAACCAACTGTTTAGGATTTTCTGAACATGTACCATAATTTTAAAGCTTAATAATTATTCTTAAAATCATTATTTATTATGTACATAAATAATTTTGTCATTTTAAAAATCCCTCTGCATAACATGCAAGTGTATTATTCGACTGTCATGCTCTCAATTTTCATAAAATTTTTTCTAAGAACTAAAAGTAGAGGACTGCCTACATACACAAATTATTAACTAGATTAACAAAACATGTTATTTGTAATATTTGAAGTGCTGCAGCAAGAATTACCAAATTCTTTACAACATTTCTGACATGTTTCAAGTTGTATTGCTGCTGTTCAATATCCACTGCAATCGGTTCTCATGTAATTCTATAAGAGTGTCACATACCAAACATTTTAATAGTCTTAGCTAAACTAGATAAGTGAAATTGGGTCAGCTGAGCATGCATACTACTTAATGGGTATGTGCTGCCTAATCCATCCACTGCCAAATGCTGCATACAGGTTTGACTAACAGTAGGCAGTACTACTATGTGTTGGAGCACCATCAAGCTAAAACCATAGTCAATGCCTAACAAGGAGTAGCACATCTTTCAACAGTACAGAAAAAACATCCAAACAAAAGTCTATAGTACAAAGCTTCTGCTAGGTGATTGTCCATTATGCCACAGAGACTCTCACCTGTCGTGCACAAACAGATATTCCAAGCAGGGTTTCTTTTGTTAAGATTTGAGCTGAATGCAAACAGCACTGAATATGCAAAATTGATTATCATTGGACACTGTTTAAGAAACTACAGTTGAACCTCCCTAGTATGACAAAGCCACTGTTTCATAGTTGTGTTGCTGTAATTGCCAAAGTAAGTACCCAATTTCAAACCCCAGAAAATAAAATTTTTTGTTCAAGTGCTATTTTTTTTGTCTAAGTTTGTGTTTAACTGTCAGTCGTGTAACTCAGACAAGTTTACAAAATGAAATAGTGATATTATTAAATGAGCAGAATTAATCTGAAGAAATTGATGCCCAACAAGCCTATATTATAATTTCCTAGTTTCTAAAATTGTTAGCGAGTGATAAGCACTGTATTTTGGTGTGTATCGGCAGCATTGTGATACAACGTACGTGTCTAGATTTTAACTCGTGACTTGGCAACGCCAGATAAACAACATTAGCAATCTTGGTTCGCACTGGCCAGTCGAAACCGCACAGCAGCACACAGCATGAGAACTAAGATAGAGATTGTGATTCAGTGTTCCATCAAAATGTGCCATTCTCTAACGTTCAGCTGGTAGTGTATACCATACAGTAAAATTCATTAAGTAAACACAACTCATCGGCTGTTCACAGGCACAAAAAATAATCATTTGAATGTCACATATTTTTTGGTGTAGTAAATGTAGTAATCAGTTTTGGGTCATTCCATGTCAATCCAACACACTTTTAATAAAAACTTAACCTCACCATATACAGATTTTTATGGAATTTTGCACAGAGGTTGCATTTATATAGACAAAGATGAACATAAAACTTTAGAATGATATGTCAACCAGTTTTGAAAATATTGCTATGTAAATTATCAAAAAACACTCAAAATCGCACCACCAGCACATGTTTAAACAGTAATAACTTATCTACAAATTAAGCTAGAAAGGTCTGCAAGGTGCATTATACAGCACTTTCTATGGCCTTTTATATGATGTGCAACACAATGATGTTGAGGGGAAAAAATATTTGCTTAATTATTGAAAATTTAAATCTTTAATTTTTAAAAAAGGGCATTGTTTCCATTTTTTCAAAAATTCTACGAAATTGTTTGTACAAATGTAACATTATCTACAAAGCTTAAAAGTAGAGAGTTAATAGGTTCATTATTAAAATAACTGAAAACTACGTTCCTAAATTGTCAAACCTCAAGTTTGGTCTACACATGTTGGCAGCAAAGAATTTCATAACATAAAACAATATAATCTTGTAATAAAGTACATGAAAAAATAATATGTTTCACTGTACAGTTACAATATGTATCTTAAACTAAATTATTTTTAACTCACTTTTGTAGGGAATTTTACATTAAAATTAATAGAATTTTAGGCTGAAGTGTAATGAAATTTTAATGCACTGTAATTTTAAATAAGAAATAAATTGAAGTAAGAATAAGAGCACTTATGTATTTGACATTGCAATATTCAATTACAGTACTTGTACTATGCTTTGTTTGTTAACACAGTGTCATTTTCAGATAGCACATAAATTCTTCCGGTTAATGTTACAGGATATGCTGTACATAACAAATCTTTGAGAGGAATACATAATACATCTGGTTTCCGTGGATAAGAAATGGATGGTGATAGTCCAGCAGTGTGAAGAAATGTTACTTTCACTTCATAAATGTCTTCGTTATTCTCCATAACATAAGCTAGCCATAAATAGTTGTCATATACAAATGCAGTGTAGCCATTTACATCTCCTACTTGGGGTTTGTCCGGGTATCTTGTAACGGTTACAACTGAAGAATATGTAGCTTCAGAAAATATTCTCATATACTCATCTGAAAAGTAAAAAAAAATGTTGAGGAACACTTTTAAATTTTAATTCTTGTTATCAAAACCTAAACCAATTTTCTTTGAAAAGTTTAAACAGCAACAGTATTATGTTCCAGGCAATCAAAAATTACAACGTAACTCAAATGTTCAATTATTTTTTCTCGTTCATAATATATCACAAAATAATGAACTGTGGCATGTCCCTTAGTCCAGTGGTAAGCCTGGGCTTCATCTGGTACAACCATACTGTAGTTTTCAGAAAAGTCAAGAGTGATGGCAAATTCAGATTCTTTTAAATTTTCCTTGATATGATTCATGAAAGATGCCTGCTGTTTTGCAATAAAATCATGGCGGACTAAGAGAGATAGCTTGTTGCAGAGTAAATCTATGAAATCTGCTGATGATTTCTGCAGCATCTCTAAATTGCAATGGTCAACTGAAATCCACTGCCAAAATGTGATCTTTCGTACCAGGTGCTCTTCAAGTGACTTCTCAAGAACAGACCGTATTGCTGCATTACCAGGGCAATATGTACAATTTTCAATATGGCAATCAATTGTTGTGGATTGAATGCCATTTTTTGTAGGCAACCTTGGTAGGTTTTTAATTTTCCATTTGTTAAATCAAATTTGCATTTTCAATCATCAATTTAACATTTGATAGATTGTACCTACACACGCTACTATATTTTGAAAAATGCATATTGATATTTGGAAATTTCTCCTTGAATAATGTGATTCCCTCTTTCAGAATTCACAAAATAAGTATTTTTTTGTCCCTAATACTGTGATTTTTTCTTCAACGGATTAAAACACATCAACTTCGAGAATGGTTCACTGAAGGCCATTTCTTAACTTTACCTTTTCATTGGTTCTTAATCACTATTATGATAAGCACATAACAGTACCTGTTTCAAAAACGAATATCAATGTTCTTAATTCAGAATGCACAAACTCAAATAATAATACAAATTACATGTTTAGGGGTAGCACTGGCACTAGTACTAATAACTTTGTACTACAGTACATCAGAACAATACAGACTAATATAATAGACTAGCTAAAACCACTGTACTGAAAGGGCTAGGGGAATCCCAAAGCAAAACAAGGGAATCAGAGCTAGGGGAATCCCAAAACAAAGCAAGGGAAATCAGAGCTAGGGGAATCCCAAAGCAATGCTAGGGTATTCAGAGCTAGGGAAATCTCTAAGTAACACTAGGGAAATCCTAGAGCTAAGGAAATTTCAAGTCAAAGCAAGGGGAATTCCCAGTAGCTGGATGGTCATCTAAACTTACCTTAAAAGTCTGTATCAGAGGCAAGTATTAGTGTAGCACTAGAATGATTATTATTGTGTTATAACTGATTATTAATCAATGTTATTTTTGTATACCTACTTTCAATGTTATTTATTATAACTAAAAATTTTATTTTGTCTATAGGTAAAATATTGTATAATGGCGAGGCCTATTATTAATTATTTTGACTATGATCCCATTAACTCTCGACTTTTAAACTTTGCAGATAATGTTACATTTGTACAAACAGTTTTATAGAATTTTTTGATAGAATTTAAAAATACGGTTTTTTTAAATTAAAAACTTACATTTTAAGAACGTTAAAAATTTTTTTTTTCATAAACATTATTGTTACAAATAATATACAAGGTAATAGAAAATTATGTAAAATGACACATTCCTGGCCTTTCTGGCTTAATTTGGAGAGGAGTTATGACCATTTAAAAAATGCCTGCAGTGCGATTTTGAGTATTTTTTTCGAAAATTTACAAAGAAATATTTTCAAAATGGGTTGATAAAGCATTTAAAATTTTATATTCTTCTTAGTCTGCATGGAAACATTCTCTGTGCAAAATTTAATTAAAATCTGAGATGGTGAGGTAAAATTTATGTGTTGATTTGAATGACAATTTTACAAGTGTAGTATACTGTCATTTTTAGCTTGCATGCTTTACTGATAGAAATCACTGACTTTAATGTGTATAGCTAAGTGTGGTGCCATTATTTTCAAATGTTTACTGTGATAAAAACTGAGCATCCATCTACAATATTTTGTAAGAAACCTGGGAAAAAATATTTTCCAGTTATACTTAAAGACAATCACAGCCATTGCTCTACACTGCAAGGTATGTATGCCCGGCATTTCTAGATAACTTTTTTTATTGTTGTGCCCATCCCTCCTTCAGTTCCACTTAACAATTATTATTCTGCCGGCATGTTAAAAAATCCAGCTAAAAGAATGCCTACCCAGTTGTTTCATAATTCTTTTGTCATTAACTTCACATTTTACACATGATAAAGTATCACAAATATTTAAGCGTGTTCATTGTTGATAAGCTGAATGATAATACGGGCACATAACTGAAACTAGACTAGTTAACAACACAGGTGTTTTCTTTTTGCTGATGCATATAACATGGCTGATTGTGTAGGTGTTAGGGTTGGTACACTCAGACCAGCTGGCATACGCACTGACGAAGGAGACACGGCTTGCCTTACTTCGGTGTTGCACATGCAGTGTAGCTCACCAGGCATGTGGCACAATGTATTCTTGCATACACATGTTCTTTTTGTTTTACATGTGTGAATTAATGATTGATGGTAACCACTAACAATGTTGTTGCAGCCTAACGAACACATTTTTCAAATAACCTTTCTTACTTATGATGTCCTAAATTTTTTTCATTGGAATTTACTTCACAAACATTTTTTTTTCTATTTTTGTAATCAATAATACTATCCTAGTTGCATTGTTGTCATAGTAGTTCAATGATAAATGATGTGCATATTTGGATAACCAAGCAGAAGCAACTGCTCACTAAGAATGTTTCAATTTGTTAGGTAACTTACACCAAAACATTTTAAATTATAAATATACTGAACAACATCTTTTACATCTCTGAGAAGATCTTCAAGTTTTGCTGACCTGATACTCTGCACTAGCAGTTCTGTCTCGTTTAGTAAAAATGAACACGTGTCAGAAGTCACTGATTAAATTATAAAAACTCACTGCTTGAAATGGGTGTTGTAGAATCATCTGTTGCAATTAGTAGCAACAAAGACTAAGAGCAAACCATATTAACAAGCACCTGGTATAAGTAGAGTTAATTTACTGAACATACATCTTACCATCTGAACACACTGTCACACACTTGCTACCTGCCTTAACAACATGGGATTTTTTCCAATTGATTTGTGTTGAACCTGCTGTGAGGTTAACGGTTAAAATTATCAGTCTTGATACACATCAGCACATGCAGAATACTGATGCTGTCCATCATGTGGAACATAGTTTGCACAGCTGTCGCAGAACATAACATACAATCCAAACAATGTGTGTTTTAGTTATAACTGTGGGTCTCAGTAATTATCATTACCTATAAATGAAAAAAATTTCTGAAAACTGTTAGTTTGCCTTTTTCTTTGTTCATTCTGAGACCAAAATTATAAAAAAACACTGGCCTAGTATTCATTATTGCACACAAAATTATATTTATTTTTTGATGGTGCTGTTATAATGGTGATTTTGCAGTGTTTCCAAATAAGTATTCTACTGACACATAGTAACTAATCTCTTAATTAGATTAACATTACTTGGAAACACATGACTATTATCCTACTGTTATGAGCTAACCATTAATGTTTACATACACTATTGAATTAATTTTGTAGTACATGTGGTAAGCACATAATTAAGAAGCATAAGAGTAACTCTAATGATTAAGATGGGAATGCTCAAAATATATACTTTGGAAAGAAAACAGCTTATTTCAACAAAATATGGGTATGAGCCTCTGTAAAAAGGTATGAAAAACTAATTTAAACCTGTCCTGCCATTGATATGAAGGGAGAAGAAAAACCATAAAGTTTATTAGAGATTTTGTAGTTTTAGTGATTAAGGTAATAACTCTTAAAGTAAGAAATTATTTCACATCCAAAGTCTTCATATGCCGTGTGGCTATGTACTTCTACTCATTGGTTCTTGTCCCTTAACCATTAAAAATACAATATGTTTCCAATAATGCATTAGACAAACACAAAGATGAAGAATATTACTGTAAATTAAAACATGGAATCTGTCAATAGTTAAGCAACTGACTCTCGACAATTTAACTGTATTGATTTAAAATAAAAAAAATGCATATTTTAAGTTGAAGATGATAAACAGAATTTGGTCTTCACTGGTAAAGAAACAAAGAACAGTAACTCACACCATAATCATTACAAAAGAGAGCTTTACCATATCTCTGTGATATTCTTTATTTGATGTAAAATTTGTAAGTACAAAGAAAAAATAGATACAGGGAACCACAATAATTTTTCTAAAAACAGTGTCTGAAAACAGTGATTTTGCAAAGTGGTATAACAAATGCTTGGTTATATGTTAAGCATTTAGTGCACATTAATAAAAGGTACAAAAATAAGTTTTCATACTTGTTAGTCTGGAAACTAGATTTACCAAGTTCCCATATTTCCTGTGTAAGTGGGACAAGCAGTGCTAGAATTTATCATTGGAGACAAAACCACTTGTCATAAAGCAAAACTGGGAACGAAACCTATTGCAAGAAAGTCTGGTCACTACAAAACTTATTTATTTGCCACCATTGCCATCATTAAAGAGTTTGTTACTGTTTTAAAATCTGGTCAGGAGAGTGAACATGATAGGAATATCTGTGCACTAGTTCCCTCATCTGTCAGCAGCTAATTCATACTACATGGCAACTGATGTAATTAACTAATTTCTCTAAGATAACAGAGATAGTAAAAGGAGCATAGGCTGCCTTGAAAACTATGTTTACTAATGTTCCTATGGCATAAAACAATCACGTATGACTATGTAGTGGTAGTTTTTAAACACTATAGAGTCAAGGACTTAGAAAGGTCAATGTCTTTGAAACTGCATGTTCTGAATGATCACTCAGAACTCTTCCCTAAAAATCTTTTTGTAATATGAAAGACAAAGGCAAGTGGTTCTACCAAAACATAGAAAAGATTTCAAAGGCTGATGAAACATTAACATGATAGGAGAAGCCTGTCGGATGTGGATGCAACACCATGATACTTCCTACAAAATTATGACAAATGTACACTGCTTAACGATAAAGAAGAAAGACAATACAAAGCACTGTTATTGCTTTCTATACCATATTTACCGACACACAAATCGTTAAATACATAAATGTATGTTGCAGAACAATAGTGTGTGAAAGATTATAAATTTCAGTTTGATTCAGCACTGCAATAAGCTAAACACGAGGCACACATTTTCTGAAAATTTCTTAATCCCACCTATGTTCCTACTGATAAAATTATTTATTAAATTAGCACTCCTTTATCATGCTTCTTCGACAAAACATGCTTAAACTTGTTCGATTACACATATTTTATTTAATGTGTTAACAATATCAAGTTCAAACAACGTGGTTTCCAGGCATAGAAAATTTTCAAAATACAGCTAATTTCACTGTGCCTTATGTCCATATGTTTTGTTACATTTGGCACTTCATTTTGCAAAACAGAAAAATTATATTCTGGGACTTTAAATAAGGATGATTAAGTGTGTCTCAGTTCTGTCTGTCTTCTTTTTAAATGTTTTACTGCATGTTGTCCTGTCAGTGTGTGTTGTACTTGTCTAGTCCTTTGTTTTGTATGTCTGTATTCATTTGTAGCTAGCTGTCGTGAAGCCTGATCTTCAAATTAATACTCTTGATGCTGTTTGGATACAACTTACTATTAGTAAAATAAAAATTCTCATTGGTAATATATATTTTCCTCCTCAACTTGCTGTTCAGGAGTTTAAAAGCTGTTTAGATACTCTCGGATCCAAACTCTCTAATTATCCTCATCATGTTATCGTTGTTGGTGATTCCAATGTTCCAGATATTGACTGGAAAAATCATCATACCCAAAATATTGAATATTATTACTATAAACAAAAAGTACTAATACTGTTACAAAGTATTCACACACTTAATCTTAAACAATTTAACTTTACTAAACCAAATAAGTCTCTCTTAGATCTAGCTTTCTCTAATAGTTACATTACTGAAGTTTCCCGGTCTCCTGTTCCTAAGGTTAGTGAATATGAAAATCATCCTGCAATTTTATGCTCCTATCAGCTGAATATGTGGAAACAGGCAAAATAAATTCCTGTTTTTAATAAAGGTGATAAACATAATCTTAATTATTACAGGCCTAATTCGCTCCTTTGTACATTTTCTAAAGCAATGGAAAAATAATACACAGTCATATTAAATTTCATTATAAGAATATAATCACCAATCGCCAATATGGTTTTCAGTATAAAAGAAATACTACAACTAATTTATTTGAATACATAAATAAAATTTATGGTGCTGTCATATCGAGAGGTCAATATGATGCTATATATTTTGATCCAAAAAAAGCATTTGATACTTGTCAACATTTCATCATTCTGTATAAACTTAAGAACTTAGGTCTTGACAGTGCCTACATTAAATGGTTTCAGAGCTATTTGATGGACAGAACTTATACTGTCAAAATTAAGAATGTCTTTTCCACTTCCTTTCTTGCATCCTCTGGTGTCCCTCAAGGTGGCACATTATCCCCTCTTTTATTTAATCTGTTTATTAACGATATTGTACAACAATTAAAATTTTCTAATTGCCTATTGTATGCTGATGACCTGAAAATATTGGCTAAAATTAGTAACATATCTGATTGCATTAAACTTCAAGCTGATATTGACTTAGTCTGTAAGTGGTGTAATAATAATATTATGAATCTGAATTACGATTAAACTATCTGTATTACATTTACGCGTAAAACTAATCCTATAAAGGTTGACTATTTGGTAAATAATTGCAAAATTAAACATAATGATAGTGTACATGAACGTGGAATATTGTTAGATAGTAAACTTTATTTTCATTCACATGTTGATAATTTTTTAATCTCCAATGCTCATCGTACTCTAGGGTTAGTAAAATTCCTGACCTCTACTGTTTCTTCTCCGTATTCCTTAATTAGCCTTTATTATGCTTTGATTAAGTCCAAGTCAGAATACTGCTCAGTTATTTGGAATAGTATTACCATCATGGACTCGAATTGTATTGAGTCAATCCAGTACAAATTATTTAAAACCATTTACATGATTTTCTCTCAACCGCTAATACCTTTCAGTTACGTGGATATTCTTAATGATTTTAAGACTACCAATTTTTATGTTCGTAGGATAATGATGTTCTATTTTTATCAACTATTTTCTCCATTACTATGACTGTCAAAATATTATTAAATAAGTAATAATAATTATTATTATTATCATTATTATTATAACAACAAACATAGCACAACATACACACTAATTTACTTTAACTTACCGAAGAGCACTACTCTCATCCATGCGATGTCTTTCAGATTTCATCATTTCAATAAAGTGGTTAAATGATGCTTTGTCATTGTAAAATACTAGTACATCTTCACCCCCATTGACCAGCTTGAAAATAAAGAAATAAAGGGTTATAGCAACTCAAAATAAATGCACACATGTTACAATATAACCAAAACTCTATTTAGTAAACATTAGTATCACAAAATTTGCATTAAAAAATAATTCAAGTACAATCATATTAAATGTGAAGGCATACTGACAAATTCGTATTTTCAATATCAAATATGATTCTTTATTCAGAAATCTATGTAGTACTCATACTGGCCATGGGAGAGAGAGGGAGAGAGAGAGGTAGAGGGAGAGAGAGAGAAAGAGAGAGAGAGAGGATATTTTAGAAATAATTTAAAACTTGAAGGGTAGGTTCCTTACACCAAAACAAAAAAAAAAAAGTCAAAATAAATATTGGTCTCGAAATCTTTAATTTTTCACTTATTAAGGAAAGTTTAGTTCAATGTATTGCAAAATAACCGGTAGTGATATTAATGTTGTTAGATAATTGAATTATGTTATGGATAGAAATATGCTGATGCCCTCATTTGTATCATATATGGTGGATGTGGGAGTGTTTGACAGTGTGCGATAGTGTATGATCCAACGTATGCATTTGTGTTTGAGGAAGCAAGAGGATGTCACTTCTAACATTTACTGAGAGTTTCAGGTTATGAAAATGACATTGATGATAATATCAGAGACTCACAAGTTCAAAGTTCGTAAAAGTATTTCTTAAACAATCTTTAGACAAACACATACATGTGCACACAAATACAATTTAGTAAAAATAAATGACCATAAAATATCCCAAAAATGTGGAAAAGACTCTTTAAGAAAAATTACGTAAATCTTATAGAACAAAACTGAATTTAATAACAGTATTTTAGAATTTAGGCAAAATAAAAAAAATTGGTTTAGCGTTAAATTGTTGTGTGATATTGACAGCTAAAACCTGACAAGATACTGTGCCCGCTTAGGCACACACGACTAGACAACGACACGCCCTGTTCAGCCAAAAAGGCAAATTTGAGCAAGGCCTATGAATCTATGACCAACAATTATTCACAACACATAATAGACAACACAGGGCGAGGGGTGGGTCTACTCTACAAAGGCACAAAACACGCAAATTCACAACGTCAAATGTATTACCAATCTCATTTTACAGGTATATGTATACTTGCCCAAAAGGTATATTACGAAAACGCAATTCAACATTATTTTTCACAGGAACCTGCAGTGATGGTTCATTTGTACAATTAGAAAACACAATTACCAAAACCCAGACTCTGACCCACTCGCCACATCGACACTCAGTCGGCACGTAATGAATTAAAAATGAGGGACGGCAAAACACACAAAGAAAACTAAAAGGAAATGAAACTAATAACAGGAAACCCAAACTAGGGTATACACACGGTTTACTGACCCGAAGAAAACAACGGATTGCATAAACCCTATTCAAAAGAAGTTAAACTTACCAAACAAACACCGGCGGAGTGTCGAGGTAACGAGTGACAGGGAACATTGCTGGGGGGGGGGACGCAGGACTCGGAGTGTCAGAGCAAACGACGGCACGAGGCCAGGTAGAGGAGGGGAAGTAGGGGGGAGAGGGACTAGAAGAGGGGGGCGATGAAGATTAGCGATGGGACTCCAACATCCACGAAGACCAGCGAGGCGGTGCGGGCCCACCAAATGGGGCACATCACAAACGCAAGGGCACAGATGATGCAAACTTCATGTTCCAATAGGCACAGAAGTTATTCATAGGGCTTAGTACAATAAATAGTGGCTGAGTCGAGAGTCCAAACACAAATAATCTTTGGGGGTTTGAACAAGGGTGGGCTGACCCAGCACAATATCACCCTTCAAACCTTTACCTTTCAAGAAAGTAACAGGTGGGATCACCTTCTTATAGCATAAAATTACTTTGTCACAAGGTTTTGTGAACTTATCCAGTTGTCTAGTTCAGCAGTACATTGTAAGGAACTAAAAAAAAGTCCCCTTGTTGCAAGCACCTAGAATCCATTGTTTACAAGAAACATTAGCTGATACATAGGGTAAAAGTGCTACTTCTGCATCAGAATTGATTAGTAAATGTGCTGCACTCTCAGGAAAATGCATCCTGTGTGGCAGTTGTTCAAAGCATGTCACAAAATCCAGTCAAGTAGACCTCAAAACTTAAGGATGCTCTGTAAATTTAAAAACAAAATGGGTTTTGTACTTTTTTCAAATTGTTAAATAAGGCAACCATCTGTCCAGGCCACCAAAAAACATAAAGAGATTTGGCCAATGTAAATTTACTATAAATCAGCACAGTGTGCATAAGTGGAGTTTGCTTAATAATAGCATTCAAAGAACGTTACACTTGTGTACGTCCACTTCCGGATTTTCAATTATCTCTACAGTATATTTTCATGTTGCCGAAAATGGTGAAAACCAGTGTTTTTGCAACAATTTTCAGTGAAAATCAGGTCAATGAAATGAGATGTTGGAGTCTGCCAACAGGCTTTGGAAAGTGTTTGGCCAGACGGGTGACAAACATGGAGAGTTGGAACCCTAATGCTGGGGGCGAATTAAACAAACTGATCAACTGCAGTTTCAACAGCCTCAGTTAGCGATGGTTACCACCAGCAAATTAGGCTTACCTGAGTGCCTGTAAGTGAAAGCCCCAATGCATAGGGGTCAGAATAAACTTAGTGAGCCAAAGAGCCAAATTTCCACAAACCACTTGAAACCACAAAAGTAAAGACCGTAGAACTGAAAACATAAACTAATAAAGTCTACGTCTAGATCCTTTATTTGGAACACTGACTGAAAGAAATGAAGAGCTTATGAATATGATGGCGACAACAAATATAGATGTTTGTGGGATAAGCGAGACAAAAGTAAATGTAGCCGGAAATTAGAACTGACGAAATGATAATGTATCTTGTGGATGGCTAATGATAACTGTACAATAAATTAACTTGGTTTGATAGATTGAACAGATTTTGGTCAGCACTTAATATCTAGATCCATAGCACTGGTGAGAGGTGATATATTGTGAGTATGGAGCAGCGCCGGAATAAAAAGGTGGGGAAATGTGAAGTACCCGAGAAAACTGCAGACCAGTCGCGTCAACCGGCACAATTCTCATGTGCAAAAATCAGAGGACCAACCCTCCTGGGAATCGAACCCAATTCACCTCAGTAGGAGGCAAGTGCTCTAGCCCCTGCGCCAGCTATGGCCCACACTAAATAGCGTTGGTTTATTAGTAGAAGAAGCATGGTAAGTGGAGGTGAAAGGCACACGTAATCGGCTGATATTGTTGGTTTCTTATTGAAAAGGTAAAGCACTTGAATTATTGTATGCATATTCACCATAGGTGGGATAAGATACTGAGGAGAAGGAAGAGTTTGAGGAACATTATGAAAGATAGTTTAGGAAAACAGTAGCAAATAATAATGGGAACTTCAATGCTCAAGTTGGAAAGGACAGAAATGAGTGCAAAATTGTTGGGAAGCAAGGGCCAAGGAGAAAGATATATTGGGCAAAAAATTAAAAGAACTTTGTACAAGAAATTTGTTGAAAATAGGACAGTTTGTTTAAAATAATATGTAGAACAGTCATAAGATTACTAGATATAGCTGGGATGGTAAGCAAAAGTTGGTGATTGTCTATTTCTGAATGGATAAAAAAAAGTTCAGAAAAATACTGTCAACGTTAAGGTGATACGAAGTGAGGCATTGAATGAACTATTAGATGAAAAATTTAACAGAAAAGAAAGATAAGATGTACAGGGAAAAAACAAGCAAGAAAAAAGAATAACAGTATGGATGCTAACAGAAGAGTAAAAAAGAGTAAAATTTAAGAATATAATTAAGAGCATGACACCAAACATTTAATCATAGGGAGTAGAAAAGGAAAGGCAAATATTTAAGAGAGGATTAGTAGTGGCTACAGAAAAGGTATATGGACAGACATGAAACAAAAGGAAATTGAAGAAGACACACTAGTAAAACAATATAGTACAAGAGCAGTACTATGACAGTTGGTCACGGAGAGTCAACCTGTCTTGTCCGATGGCACTATGGAGACGGGTTTGTGTCAGATTAAGTTGGCAGCCTGGAACACAATATAAGTGACTCAAGTGCGACCTGGAGAGCACAGAACGGTGAGTTGCTTGGTAGCTGTCTGCAGAGATGAAGGTCAGTCTTGGTTAGAGACTGGTGTAGGGCTGCAGCTTGGTGCACAGTTGAGTTTAATCGGGGAAGCAGGAACACTGTAAGATTGCTGTTCAACTATAATCTTGAATTTGTACTTGTGTTGCTACACAGTATTTCTCCGGGATATTTGCTTCACCTTAACTGTGTATATAATTTGAGTGGTGAGCACTCACTTGGCTCATGAATGTGGCCAGCAAAGTCAGCAGAAGAACGTAAGGTATGATCTTGTAATAGTATTACAGTGTATTTTATCTTAATTATTTATTTTATTTTTCAGTGAACACTTAAAGGAAATATTTGTCTATATGAACTTTGATTGATGTTAATTGACTTATTTACATATTTATTAATAATTATTTATTTTATTTCAAATCTGGAGTTTATATGATAGGAAATCTCTCACAACATTAAATGTAAATTTTAATTTAATAAGTTATGGTTTTTATTGAATACTAGTTTATATATGGTCATAAGAGAGGACTGCTTCCTCTATGCTCAAGTAAGTTTATATCTCTAAGCCTGAGAGGCATTGATTACTGCTAGCGCTTTAGTGATTTTTCTTTCTTGCTCCCTAAACTGACAAACTTAAAGGTAACATGGCAGATTCTACGATGGCTTGGATTTTATATTTGCAGCCATCGTAACTGTTAGGGTACAACAGAGAGAGTGCTTATGGCCAGTGTAAAATAAGTATTTTAAACCATTACGAGAAGATGAATTAATATAATTTTGATTCAGATTTTGTATTATGAGTGAGCCTTAAGTCAGCGTTGGAACAGACAGTAAGTTGAGCCTCTTTATCTTGACTTTGTTTCCGGCCAATTTTCTTTTAAGTGCCTTTGGCTTTTGGAGAACTGTTGAATTATTTTTGGGTTAATATGTATGAACTTTTGCGTAACCAGAAAACTATCACAAATGACTGTTACGATTTTGAAGTTCAAATCAACTTACATTTTAATTCTTGTTACTACCATACCCAGAGGTTTGAGAGAAAGTTTTCTCATGCCTCTGCGGCTGAAAGTGCTAGCCGGATAAATTTTTAACATCATGAGCTACCATAACTTCTTACCTACTAGAACTTCAGAACCCAGGAATTATTTCAATAATGCTGAACTATGTGTGTGCCCATAGAGTGAGAGATTTTAGCAAATTTTCTATCTAACGTAATTGGAAAGCATCTTAATACTAATAAATTTTGTTTTCATGTGGAAAGAAAATAATTTTAATTTTAATTTTCATGGTAATACAGGGTCATCGAAACAGAATGATACAATTTCAAAGTACTATAGTTTTTAGACTGGTAACCGTATTCAAACGATTCTACCACCAAAATGTCAGGGAAGAATGAAAGTTTTTTCAAAGTGGTGTACAACAGACAGTCCCACAGTGACCTTGGGAGTAACGAACACCTGAACGCGTCACCCGGCATCTGTCCCAACGTATCAGTGAGATGGCGACAGTGCAGCAGAAAGCACAGTGCGTGCTGTGCTTTGCAGAGTTCATGTCTCCAGTGACAGTGCAATGAAAATTCAGGCGGGAGTATCCTGGACAATATGTACCAGATTGTGCGGCTATTTCACGTTGGGTAAAAAATTTCCATGAAATGGGTAGTGTTGACAAGAAAACGTCACCAGGAAGGCCACGAACTTCTGATGATAAGGTTGAACAGCTTAGGTTATTGTGTGTACACAGCCCTAAAGAGTCAATTTCTCGCCACAGTTTGGAGCTTGGCATTCCGAAGACTACCGTGCAAAATATTCTTCGCAAACGTTTGAGATTTCATACCTACAAAATTCAAATGAGACATGAAATTAAGCCAGAAGATCAGCCCAAACGTTTCGCATTCGCTGCCTTCATGCTAAATGAAATGGACACTGAAGGTAATTTTCTAATTGGGTGTTTCACAGTGATAAAGCAACTTTTCACATTAATGGTTGTGTTAATTGTCATAACTGCAGGATTTGGGGATTATAACAACTGAATGCAATCAACGAGTACGTCCGTGACTCTCCTAAAGTTAATGTGTGGTGTGGTTTGATGCACGATCGAGTTGTAAGGCCATTTGTGTTCGCCGAAAAAAACTATCACTGGCAACATTTATTTAGACATGCTACAGCTATACGTATTCCCTCAGAATGAGGATATTGAACGACAAACTGGAAGTAACGTGATATTCCAGCAAGATGACGCACCACCACATTGGAGCCTTGCCATGCACAATGTCCTGAACACGCAGTTTCCAAATGGTTGGATGGGAAGGGGTGGCCCTATTCCTTGGCCACCTATAAGTCCCGATCTGACTCCACTCGATTTCTTCTTTTGGGGCTATGTCAAGAACATTGTTTATGCCGAGAAGATACGAGATTTCAAGCATTTGTGTCAACGAATCACCATGGCCATCGAAACAGTGACGCCAACAATGCTCCGGAATACGTGGATGGAGATAGAATATCATCTGGACATTTGCAGAGCTACAAATGGAGCACACATAGAAACATTTTAAGGTGGCAAAAACTTTCACTCTTTCTTTTTCTTTTAAAGCAAGAATCAACCCAACTGATCAACACGTTTCGAAGTTATGTTTTTTTTTAATTGTATCATATTTTTTTGATGATCCTGTATAAACCTTACATATTTCAAACATTCAGCATTAGGAATTTTATTTGCTATACATATTTTCTATACTGCCAAACTAACTAGCTTAGTAGAGAATTGTCACATAACTGTTGTGGCAAATTTATCTGTGTTCCCAACTAGAGCAAATAGTAGCTCATGAGACAGAATCTCGTGGACAGCAAACTTTTTGCACTTTGCTGAAGATCTGCACTGGTGATCCTTCCAAAGCTGTCCACCCCTTTATTCACTGTGTTCAATAAAAAGGTACTGTTGCATACTAAGAGTTGAAGGACAAATGTTAACAAATCCCAGGGTTGTGATCACTCTAATAATTCAAAAGGATCTATAAATAACTATTTGTTAAAATCCAGGTGTGTATCATTAGTATTACATTATGTTATTTGAAACATAATCAGCAACATTTTACGAGCTGTACAACAAACACACTAAACTCATTTAACGGAAAACATTAGCTTTTATAATATGAGACGTCCTTTTTAGCATGGCCAACAGTCACCAAAAGTATTTAGTAAATATGAAAAATACTCTATCTTTGGCTAGCACGGGTGCCACCTGGGGGCCATTTTGTGCTCACAATGAAAATAATGATGGCAGAACAAGAAATAAATTAGGCTTTTAGAGAGTGGTTTAAAACCCTTACTACACATAATGAGACCCCGTATAAAGAAAAAAAATAGAGCAGAAAAAAAGTGGTAACAGAAGAGAGGAGAGTATTAATGGAAGAGAGGACACTAATGATGGAGGAGGATTTGTGTAGGAAGAAGATACTTTATAATTAGGTGAAACAAAGAAGATAGAAAAGGAGGAATAACGAACAGGGCGCAACAATAGAATTTATAGAAGAGGAAAAAGAGCTATGGAAGAACTACATTCGAGAAATTATTTAACCCAGTGAAGGCAGCAGAAAACATGGGCAAGAAAGAAGAGTGTATGATAGTCAAGAAGAGGATATTTATTGGAGTGAGTGAAGATGTTTTGGTCAGCACTTAACATCAAAGACTTTAGCACTGATGAGAGGAGATAAGATGTGAGTATGAAGCAGCGCCGGAATGAATAGGCAGGGGAAATTGGAGATTCCCGAAAAAACCAGCGGCATCGTCCGGCACGATTCTCACACGCGAAAATCCGGGGATCAACCAGCTGGGAAACAAGCCCGGATCGCCTTGGTGGGAGGCGAGGGGTCTGACCCCTCTGCCACCATGTCCCCATATTTCTTGGAGGGAGATGAAGGAGGACAAGAGTGTACGATAGTCAAGAAAAGGATATTGCTTGGAGGGAGGTAAAGGAGGCACTGAAAGGAAAAAAAATAAAAGAAAGGGTAAGCTTCAGGTGGACAAACTGACTGTTGATATGGCAAAAAAAAAATTCTGTGATGGTCATAGGATGATGTAGCTGGAGAAGAAAACGCCAGAGGAATAATGAAAGAAGGTAAGATGACCAGGAGGCAGAAAAGTATGTACTGATGTGTCACTGTGCAAAGCTCCATGACAAAAATTTTGTAAGGAAGATAAAGCTTGGAATGAAGAGAGAAGGAGGAACATGGTTTTAGACAATACAATTCCACAACAGACCTGATATTTGCATTGCTAATGCTGACAGAGAAGAAATGGGAGTATGTTGTTAGGATATGTTAATGGCTTCATGGACGTTGAGAAGGCATACAACTCTGTGAAGCATTTATTAGAAATATAGGAGAGGGTACAGTAATTTCAGAAAGGGCATGCATGTATAAAACAAGAGAGTTATGTAAAGACTGAGAGGGGGGTGAACTGAGTGGTTTTAATTTATCAATAGAGTAAAGCAAGGGAGTGCTTTATTGACACTGCTGTCTATAAGAGTTGTGGAAAAGATCATGGATAAAATGGAAGAAAGAATAGGGGCACAGAATATTAAAGGTATGTTAATTAGAGATACTATACATGTGTGGGAGAAAAAAAATGATGTGGAGATTCAGCTGCATATTTGGGTAAATGAAGTGAGAAAATATGGAATAAAGTACCATGCAAAGAGAATGAAGTGATGGTTATCACGAGAAATAGTAACAGCATGAAATTGAAAGTAAATGTTGAGGGAGCGGTACTTAACCTGGCGAATAGTTCTAAATATTTATAGAACAGGAAAGAAGCAGTAAAGAGAGGACAGGAAGGTGGTGCATTCAACAGCTATGTCATTTACCTAATAGGAACATTAAAATCAGTGAAACTTCCCAATACCGGACACCTCTAGTGCATAAAAAAATGTCCGGTATTGAGAAGTGTCCGCTATTAGGAATTACAGTAGTATATAAAAATATAGTACATATAAAAAATTTAAATACAAAAATGGTAGACCTACATAATTTTCTTAACTCCATACTGCGTTAAACTCTCGCTAGTCCAAGGCCGAATTTTTGT